>JAADWH010000113.1:0-46290 GCA_023335995.1 Globisporangium nagaii
ATGAGCCGTTCGTCTTCCCCCCCCCCCCTCGTGCATTCGTCGCTCTCAGTTGCGACAGTCGACATCCCACCCGCCTCATTGCTCGCGACATCTCTTGCTGCGTCTCTCGCTCGTGTGTGTGTGTGTGTGTGTGATGGCGCTCGGCATACGGTGCTGTGTACGCAGATCTGTTTCTCTTCACGCTCATGCTAACGTGTGTTCCCTATTATTCTCTGCTGCTGCTGCTGCTGCTGCTGAATCCTTCTCGCTTCACATCGCTGCTCTTCCAGCCCGCGCCGCGATGAGCACCAAGGCTGTGGCCGAGAACTACTCGTCGCCGGACCACTACTTTGAGAAGGACCGCATCAGCGCCGGCGACCCGTCGAAGCGCGCGTTCACGTACTTTTTGCTGGGTGGCGCCCGCGTGGCGTACGCGACCGCGGGCCGCCTCGCGGTCATCAAGTTCGTGGGCTCGATGAGCGCGTCCGCGGACGTGCTGGCGCTCGCGACGGCCGAGTTCGACCTGAGCAACATCGACGAAGGCGCGACCGTGACCGTCAAGTGGCGCGGCAAGCCGATCTTCATCAAGCACCGCACGGACAAGGAGATCGCGATCTCGAACGACGTGAACCTGGGCAACCTGAAGGACCCAGAGACGGACGCCGTGCGCGTGCAGGACCCGAAGTGGCTTGTCGTGCTCGGCGTGTGCACGCACCTGGGCTGCGTGCCGACGTCGAACGCCGGAGACTACGGCGGCTGGTTCTGCCCGTGCCACGGTTCGCACTACGACCTCTCGGGCCGCATCCGCAAGGGACCTGCGCCGCTCAACCTCGAGATCCCGCCATACAAATTCTTGGAAGACAACAAGATCCTCCTCGGTTAGAAAGCCATGCATGCGGCTTGTCGACGGCGGACGCAGCCCCGAGTCGCTTCCTGCGAGGAAGGCGCTTCGGAGCAATGAGAGAGATGAGAGAGCGAAGGAGAAGAACTCGGACGGTTTGGATAAAGAGAACAAGACGAAAAACAACCACAAAAAAGCAAATACACACACACACACTACACACCAGCACATGGCGTTATCCAGAGCATGCGCACGAGAATGGAGAGCTGGTGGTGGTGGTTGTGGCGTCGGATGGCTCGTCGCGACGAGCTCATGAACAAGAGTCGGCGATAAGAGGATGTGAACCAGGAGAAAGCGCGCGGAAGATCGAGCCATCACCGTATCGCAGCATTTAGCGTCCTGTTTATCTCGCATGCCTGTACATAGCTGCGAGATACACGCACATACTATAAACTACCTGTATAAGCTTGCATTCGACTGTTCACAGCCTTTCCTGTTATGGAGGGCGTGGTGACTCTCGCTCTCGATCGGAATGTCGCGCAAACAGCCACTCTTTGAGCTTCAGATCGCATTTCCAGTCGTCAGCAGCACCAGAACGCAGCAGGACACAGCACACGCACGCGCTCCAGCTCCACCACATCCATCCACAACAGCAGGTCAGCATCACCAGCATGAGCCTCCAGCAGCAGCAAGACAGTGAGGCGCACGCCGTGCGCCACGAGCTCAAGCGCGCGCGCACGATCCTCATCAAGATCGGCACGGAGATCGTGCACTCGACGGACGGCGTGCTGGCCATGGGACAGATCGGTGCGATCGTTGAGCAGGTGGCGATGCTGCACATGCAAGGTCACAACATCATCCTCGTGTCGAGCGGCTCCGTGGCGATCGGCAAGATGGTGCTGCACCGGCAGTACCTGCTCTCGGGCTCCATGCAGTCGCATCTCGGCGGCCGTGTGGGCGAGTCCGTGCATTTCTTCGAAAAGGCGTGCGCCGCCGCGGGACAGAGCGGGCTGCAGTCGCTCTACGAGATGCTCTTCGCGCAGTATCACCTCGCGTGCTCGCAACTGCTGGCGTCCGACGCGGACTTTCGCGTGCCGAGCGTGCGCGAGAACCTCAAGAAGACCGTGCGCACGCTGCTGGACGTGGGCATCATCCCCGTGATCAACGAGAACGACGTCATCTCGCGCCGCAAGACGCCACTCATCGAGGGCAGCAAGATCGCGTGGGACAACGACTCACTCGCATCGCTCTTCGCGCAGGAGATGGAGGCCGACCTCATGATCATCCTCACGGACGTCGACGGCGTCTACTCTGCGGACACCGGTACGATCCGTTCTTTCATGCTCGCTCTCGTCCATCCGTTTATTCGTAGCTCTTGGTCCATGACCGCATCGACTGTGTCATGACTGACTGACTGATTGTGTGGCTCTGATGCTTCTCTCCCTCCTTAGCAGACGCAGCCGACAAGGCGTTGATCAAGACGTTCAAGGCGTCGGACACTGGCGCGATCTCGCCCGAGTCGCGCGTGGGTCGCGTGGGTCAGAAGGACAAGCTCCACTCGTGCATCCGCGCAGTGGACAGCGGCGCGGTGCGCGCGGCCGTGATCGCCAAGGCCGAGCCAGGCGCGCTGCTGCGTCTGATCAAAGGCGAAGCCATCGGCACGCTCTTCTACGTGCGCGACGGCGAGCGCATCGGCGCTGAGGACCAGAACGAAGACCACATCGACCCGCTCTACTCAGGCATCTCGAACCCCACGAGCCGCCTTTAAGACCGCGGGTGGGTGCGTGGCAGCGATGGGCTGTCAGCAGCTCTCTGCTATCCCAGAGGCGTGATGGCGCCACCAAACACATTCTGCATATAACTGCATTTAGAGAGTAACATTGGACTGTATTGCATGCACTGGTGTCTGGCGAAGTCTCAGCTATCTTGCTTGACTCTTAACAGCACTTGGACGGGTCTAGCCGCTGGTTCTTCGCCGCACCACCGCCGCCGCCACCCGCGCCGGTACCGTGCTTTGCGTCTTCCAGGTGGATCGTCGCGGCGCGCTCGATGCGCTGGAACTTGCCCTTGTCCTCATCGTAGATCGCGATGAGCAGGTCTTCGAAGGCTTTCCGCACGTGGTGCCCGGTCTTCGCAGACGCGCGCTGCCCGATCACGCCGAGCTGCTGCACGGCCGAGTCGTGGAGCTCTTCAGACACGAACGGGGACTGTGCTTCACTGCTGGCGCTGCCGGTTGGCTCGAGATCGACTTTGTTGCCCACGAGCGTGATGCACTTGACGAGTGTGCTGCTGATGTCGGCGTGCGCCTTGAGCTCCTTGAGCCAGTGCTGCTGCGCGTGCTCGAACGACGCGCGGTTCGTCACGTCGTACACCACGAGCGCTCCAGCCGCGCGGCGATAATGCCTGCACACAGATGGATCATTGCCAATCAGGATAGTGATCCACCAGCTGATGCAAACGATGCTGGTACGTACGAGCTTGTGATCGCTCGGTATCGCTCCTGGCCCGCTACGCAGCACAGCATGGATAGCAACCACACACACACACACACACACACAAGGTTAGCCACGCCACACGAGTGCATCCCTAGTAGCTTGTCTGCTGTTGGTGACAAGCCACGCACCTGTGTCCCAGATCTGCGCCTTGATGCGCTTGCCGTTCGGATGCTGCACGACTTTCGTGCCGAACTCGACGCCGATCGTGGGCTTGCGCACCGACGAGTAACCTTTCGCCGTGCCGTCGGCGTTCAGGTTCTTGCTGCTGCTGCTGGCATCGCTGGCGTCGGCGCCGCCATTCGTGTCGTCGGACGAGGCGAGGAAGGTCGCGAGCAGGTTCGTTTTGCCCACGCTCGGGTCGCCCACGAGCACGACTGTACACGCGAACAAGAGGGTCGGGAGTGGAGAGAAAGACATATACTGGTAAGCTCTCTGTACACACGGCACTGACAACTACACACACGTAGAGATAGATAGATAGATAGATAGAGAGAGAGAGATGAGCCGCGTGCCTTTGTAGAGCACGTCGTACTGCTGCTCCATGCTGCCGCTGCTCGCCTGATAGCTTCCTGCGGCGCTTTGGCTTTGGCAGGTTCAACGTGTTCTTTTCGAGGAGGCGAAGGAGTGGTACAGTGTGCCGCTCCATTTTCGAACTGGTTTTGGTCGAAGGTGCCGCTTTTGTGGGTACGAGTTGCGAAGTGAGCGGGTACTGACGCGCCTCGATCAAGTACGGATTACGCCAAAAGCTGCGACGTGTGAGCATGCCAGTCAGCAAACCCTGTGGACCTCGGATTTGCTGCCGACGCAACACGCGAGCGAGCAGAGGCGGACGCGCTGCGCCGCGTCCATGGAAGCGCAGGCTCGCGAGCTCAGCGCTGCTCGAAGCGCGAAGGGGCTGCTGTTGCTGTGTGTCTGCGCACATGTGGTTTGTAGCTTTTCGGGCAACGCAGCGAAGAGCTGCTGTGGGTTCGAATGAGCTTTTTCGCTTGTCAAACACACCAGAGTGATGGTCAGTATGAGAATCCAGAAATCTTCCAGCGCTTCTCGATGAAGCTCTCTGCTGGACAGATCGTCATCTCATTCCTCATTCCAGAGCACCACAGCAGCAGCGGCACAGCAGCGGCACAGCAGCAGCTGCATCACCACCACAGCACTGCAGCAGCACATACAAGACGCAGTCGCGATGATGCGCGCGATGGACTCGACCGACCTCTTCCTCTCGTCGCAGGGCATCCTCCCGGCTCAGCACGAGCGCACGCCCGGGTCGCACAGCCGCTCCGTGCTGCTCTGCGCAGCCGCGTGCTTGGGGCTCTTCTGCGTCGGATACGACCAGGCGATGGCGTCGCGCATCGTCCAGTCCGAGTCCTTCGAGCGCAAGTTCTGCGCCGACTGCTCGCAGAGCCCGACGCCCGCGCACTGGGACAGCTTCCTGTACTGGTTCTCGACGATCTCGACGATTGGCTACATCCTCGGTGCGTTCGCCGCGGCCTTGCTGGCGGATCGCGCGGGCCGCAAGTGGGCGATCTTCGCCGGCACGCTCGTGTTCACGCTCGGGACGCTCTGGGTCACGCTCAGCCCGGCGCTCGACGTGATGCTCGGCGGCCGCGTCTTCCAGGGCATCGGCGGCGGCATGTACCTCTTCGTGCTGCCGATCTACTGCGTCGAGGTCGCTACGAGAGAGTCGCGTGGCATGCTCGCCGGCGTCGCGCAGCTGGTGCTCGGCCTGGGCTTCTTCACCGGCGCATACGTCGAGTCCAGGTACACGGACGTGAGCTGGCAGCTGCTGTACTACGCGCCGCTGTTCCCCGGCGCGCTGCTGGCGATCGCGAGCATCTTCCTGCCGGAGTCGCCGCGCTGGGTGCACTTGCACAAAGGCAAAGAGCTCGCTGAGATCTCGCTCAAGCGCATCCGCAACACGTTCATCGTGCAGCACGAACTGGATGCGATCGCGACCCAGGTGTCGACGATCGCAGACATGCCGGGATGGCACACGCTGGCAAACTTCTCGATCCTGAGGCGCATCGCCATTGCCACGATGCTGCAGATCTTCCAGTTGCTGTTCACGCTCACGGTCACCACGTCGTTCGAGTCGCTCATGGAGATGAAGGAGCCCGAGACGTTCAGCTCGTCGATCTTTGACGACTACCATTTCGTGCTGTTCATCGTCAACGTCGCGAGCGCGCTGCCAGCACTGTATCTCGTCGACGCAGCGGGTCGTCGCCAGCTGCTGGTGTTTGGCGCGCTCGGGATGGTGCTCGCCCACTCGATCATTGGCATCTCGATCTCCATGGACTGCGATGCCGAGATCTATGGACGCACGTGCACGCAGAAGAGCGCAGTGGGCGTCTTCGTTGGCACGGCGCTGCTGGTGCTGAGCAACACGACGTGCTGGATGCCGGTAGTGTGGCTGTATCCGGCCGAGCTCTTCCCAACGAACGTGCGCGCCAAGGCGACCGCGATCGCCGCGGTGCTCAGCGGCGCGTCGGTGTTCTGGGCTCGCGAGCTCTTCCCCAAGCTCATCGAGTTCTCGGTCGTATCGATCGTGCTCTGCGCGCTGGCGCTGCTGCTTGTGGCCACGATGTGCTGCGAGACGAAGTGTCTGCTACTGGAGGACACGGAGGAGCTCTTCGAGCACGGCTTCCCGAGCAAAAAGCACCGCAACACGATGTCGGACGAAGTCACCGTCCCGGGCCACCCGCTGCAGGCAGCCTAGCAGCGAGGGATGTCGTCGTAATCGTATTGAAAGAAGGGCTTGAGCCAAGGTGCAAGCTGCCATGGCATTCGATTTGCGGTTGACGGACAAAGGTGAAGTGTCGTGTTGAGGTGGACACAAATGTGTGTGGATCACCTTTTTTGAGTCAGCATGGCTGACTGTGGTGTGGCCCACGCACCACTACTGTAAAGTCTCGATAAAGTGCGACTTGTCTGAGACATGGCGACACTTCGCATTTTGCAGTCCACCCATTCTCCCGTCTTTTTTTGCCTTGGATTGCCCCATTTGTGCGAGAGGCAGGCAGGCACGCGAGCGAGCGCACTTTTGCGCAACGGCGGGCGAGGCGATCAATCCGACCACCGCAGCGGTTCTCTCAGTCTGAACACCTCCCGCGCTCTATGTGCCCGGCGAGCTGCGGAGCAAGACGGCATGGCGTCTGCGAGCTCGAGTCGGTGCGAGGCGCTGCTTCATCCATTCCTTTCGTCATGCGGCTGCTTGCCGCCAGCTCACTTCGTGATGAAGAACACAAGAAAAAGAGACAAACTGAAGCGCTCACCAAAACGAGCGAGAGGTGCATCCTTTAATTCCGCTGCGCATGCGACTGTCGAGGCCAAAAACGCCAAAAGCTGAAAGCTGAAGGGAGTGATCGGGCTGAAGGCTGAGCTGAGGGAGCGGAGTGTGGAGCGCAATAGACCACCGCTCGCTCAGCGGTCGTCCTTCGACGAGATTGGACGCGAGCCTTTCTCGTGCTGGCTGCGAGGGGCAAGCGGGAAAGCTGGCTGGCTGGCTTACCTCGGCGCTGACTTTCTTTCTCTCTCTCTCTCTCTCTCTCTCTCTCTCTCTCTCTCTGGTCTTCGTTGCCATCTTGTCGTCAAGTCAAGTGGTCGAGGGGGAAGCCTGGATGGAAATGAAAGGACTTGGCATCGCTTCGTGGCCATTCGTTCATCCGCTCAAGCAGCAAGCAGCGCACAGGAGCGAGCGTACTGCAGAGACTGCCGACACAAAGCGCGGCCATCTCTCGTCATGGCAGGAAGAGGACTCAAAACAGATTTCCGCGAGGTCTGGCTGGCTGCAGTCGCACCGCGCCTCCTCGTTGGCTGCGACTACCGGCTTACACTAATTATTCAAAGCAGCGCAGAGTCGGGTTGCGCAGAGTGAAAGTTGCAAACACCGGTTTACAGAGTAGATTCGAGCCAATTTCGGGGCCATCGACTTGGCGCGAGGCATGACGCAACACACGCAGAGCCGACCGGAGCAAGAGCTCTGATCAGCTCAACCGAGCAGGTGCAGCGCGGGGCGTTCGTGTGCGCGCGTGTGGCGCGCCTCTCTCTCTCTCTTTCTCTTTCGCTGGAGGAATCTCGAGCAAAGCCATTTTCTCCGTGCAATTTCAGATTCAAAACCAATGCACAAATGCTTGACGCCTTCCAAAGTAGTGCCGAGCGCACAAGTTGAGACAATCTCTGGGCTTGCAGGCGCTCACACCTCGAGCTCTCGCAACTCGTGCAATAGTTTATCCAGCAGCGTCTCCTGCATTTGCAGGCGAGCGAGCGTGAGCTGCTGCCTGCCTCTTCTCTTGCTCGTGCCTGGTTTTGCTGCGTGGGCGAAGCCGCGATCCCACTCCCTCTCGAGCAGCTCGTTCGAAAAAGCTCCCTCCAACACCAGCCACTTCAGCCAAACACACAGGCAAAAGCCTGAATGGCCGAACGCCTGAACGCCCAAGGCGCGCGCAAAGGCAAAGCCAAGGTCGTCCAGTCCGAGGCAACCGCCAGCTTCTCGTGAGCAACCGCAAAAAAAGGAAGGTTTAACAAAACGTGTTCGTCTCATTTAGGCACCGAGCCCAAACCTTCGAATCCAGGCGAGCGAATCAAGCAATCCGGAGCAGCACACGCTCGCTCTCCGCTCACGCTCACGCTCACTCGCTTGCCTCGCTGGCCCCCCTTGCCGTCGTCTTGTTCAAGTCCCCGAACTCACCACAACTCGACCGAGCTCCTCCCGAGCAAAGCAGCACCCGCGAGGAAAGATCGAGAAGCGCGACTGCCTGCAGCACCAGCACACGCCGTTACGACCGACTCGTTAACCGTCGTCGCAGCTTCTTGTTTAAAAACGCTCGCGTCCGAGACGAGTCGCGCGTGACACGTGAATAAGAGCGCGACACGACGCATTTTGCTGCAGCCAACCAGCGTCCGCTTCCACGGCGACGACGACACACAACACAGGACGCAGGACTCACAGCAGCCAAGCCAACCGCTCGCTCGCCCGCCCACCTGCCCATTCACGCCGCCGCCGCCGCCGCGTCCCATGTTGAACCTTCGCAGCCACGCCAGCAACAGCAGCGACGAGCTGCGCAGCGCAAACGCGACCGCCACAGAGGTGACGCAGCGCCAATTGCACGTTGGCGTTCGACCACGCAGCAGCGCCGCCAGTCGTGACGGCGAGCCCACTCCTAATATTAGCAGCAGCAGAGCCAGCAGCAGCAGCAGAATGCCGGACCGCGACGCCCGTAGACGCGCGATGAGCGCCGGCGACTCGTTCTCGCTGGACGCGCTGCGCCGCGCGCTCACCGCCGAGCACGACAAGCTCACAACAAGAGCAGCGGTGGCAGCCACGAAGCCAGTCCAGAACGCACCACGTTTCCCTCAGCCTGCAGACGACATGGAGACGAAAAGGATGATGGGTTGGTCCATTCGCCGGAAAGATCGCGATCTTGGGATCAGCAGCAGCGCCAGCGCCAGCAGGACACGCGAGCAGCAGCGAAGAGACCAGCAGAATCCAAGTGATCCCGTCGAAGAACAGCGAGCCGAGCAGCAGAAGGACGACGTGATCCAGGAGCTGCAACTGCGGACGGGCATGAACATGACGGGCAGCTACAGCATGAGCATGGACATGGGCTTCATCCCGGTGGACGACCACCGCGCGCTCGCGCGTTGCGCGACGTCCTACGAGCACGATAGTCCAGGCTACGACGGCAACAGCGACGACGACGACGAGTATGGCGAGGATGAAGGCGGCCACGGCTGCTACTTTGTGGACACGCCGGAGCTCGCCGCGTTCCTGGGACTGCCGATGCCAGGTCGCCAGCAGCCGCAGCAAGCGCAGCAGCAGTACCAGGGATACCCGCCGCCGATGGCTCCCAAGGCCGCGTCGTTCTCCGGCCAGCACTACAGCCAGCAGCAGCATACGCAGTCGAGCCAGCAGAGCCCGCAGTACCTGCGAGGCATGGTACCGTGCTCGCCGCCCGTGCCGATCCCGCGCAAGCAGCTGCGCCGACGCCGCAACAGTGTCACGGGCTCGCTGCTCACGATGAATGGGTCGCCGTCGCGGGGCTTTGGCGGCGATCTCTCGGAGAGCAACTACAGCCGGACGCAGTGCGAGGCGCGTCTGTGGGACGAAGACTGGAACTTCAAGCTCTCGCTCGAAGCGCGCGAGTCCTTCGAGGCGTCCAACAACAACAACAACAACAACAACAATAGCAGCGGCAGCGTCAACAAGAGCAACAGCAGAGGCGTGTGGAAGCCGCAGTCCACGTCATCGATGGCGTCGACGGCCGACACGTTCCACGATGAGGAGGGCGACCAGTCAACTGGGAGTGGCGGAGACAACGACAGCGGTGGCGACGAGATCGACGAGGACGAGGATGATCAGGTGTTCGACATGGACGACCTGTGAGCTGATGCTCCAGGAGCGCTCTCGAGGCTCTGGCATGGGACTAGCAGTGTGCGTGTGTACCTGCGTGTGTGAGTGTGAGGAACGAAATGAGAGGGAGAGGGGATGTGGCGACGAGAAAACGTCATAGCAACCGGTAGAAAAAGCGGCTTTGGAGCACTTTCATCAACAGCCAACAACCAATTTCGAATATGAAGGACCAATTTTGAGCAACGTCTCGACACTGTTGGAAACTGGTTTCTGTCCACGCTCATTCCAGCTGCACGACAATGCTCTTCTGCAGCTGCTTGTGGCGCTCTCGAAGCGTCTCGAGCCGCACGTGGCGCATGTGCGCTGCCACGTCGTCGGCGAGCACCTGCAGCTGCCAGTGGCGTATCTGAGAGCTCTCAGCCGCATGTTTCCAGTGCTGGAACGCGACGAATGCGTTTGCGAATCGCCAGTGAGACAGGAATCGCTGGAGCTTGCGGATTAGGCGCGGATTGCTGTTGCTGAGCCTGCTCTCAAGATCCACCAGAGACCGAGCTTCGCGATCTTGGCGTGGCTTCATCGTGTCCGCAGTCTTCGTGCGCCATCGTGTGAACGCAATTCGTGTTGCCCATTTGGTGGATCGAAGGATGCGAAGAGGAGTATGGGTCGCTTGCGCTGGCGGTCGTTGGTGCAAGTCTGCTGAGAACCAGAGCCACTGCGAGACGATCTCGTACTTCCACATGAACACCGTCGCGATCAGGACGCCGTCGTGACAGTGGCAGCCTCTGAGGTGAACCATCTTGAGCTCTTCTTGCAGATGCCACGGCAAATGGGGTCGATCACCGTCATCTCTGAGCCGATCCTCTGCGCAGCCAGTCGAACGGAATCGCGGACGTCCTGGCTCGCGATCTTCTGCACTCTCGATGATCACCACGTTGCCATCTAGATTGAGGCACTTGAGTGGAACCATCGTCCAGCTCGACTCCTGTTCGCTTGCCGGTAGTGAGCTGCTGGTAGCGGCATCTTCAGTCGACATTGCATCCTCAGGCGATGGCTCGCAGCTCGGACTTGACACCATCTGAGGCTGATGATCCTGCGGCTCAGGATCTGCTGAGAGCTCGTGCTCGTCGAGAATAGATGCATACCTGTGCAGCGCGATTGCTGTGAGCATTGCGACATTCAGTCGACCTCGCTGGTTTTCCAGCGTGTCTTCATTCGCCACAGGCTCACTCAGAGGCGCAACTTCGCTTTCGCTGTCGCTGTCCGAGCCATTTCGAGATTTGCATGATGATGGCGAGACAGCAGCGACACCCAGGTACGTCTCGTACTGATCCATGAACCACGGCGGGAACGGCACTTTCCGATGTCGCTCTGCTTCGTGGCCGCAGAAGCCACACATCGACAGCCGATCTTCACCACCGAGGCTGGTGACGCTCTGTGCTTCGCTTCGATCTTGGGCTTCAAACCCCTTGCAGCCACACGACGACAACGAGCTCTCTCCACCACTGTCAGGGCAACCTGAGCCACCGTCGCAATGGAGAAAGCGCCGCTTGCAAGCCTCGCTCGCCAGCAGCTTCCTCACCACCAAGCGCCAGGCGAACGACGGCAGTAGCTGCAGCGAGTAGTAGAAGCTCGCTTGGCCCTCGTATTCAGCCTCGAGCCTCACTGCTTTGTCTCTCACGAGCCAGCAGAGACTGGACAGATTCCCACTCACGCAGGCGTAGACAGCCGGCGAGTTCCCGAATGCATCGAGCACGTTGACACAGCTCCCAGGTAGCGATAGCACCGTGTCGACTGCTTTCCGCATCAACACATGGCTGGAGAAGCAGACGCAGCGGTGGAGAAGGGTGACGTCCGTGCCGTCGCCAGCGAGGCGGCCTGGGTACGGTAAGTGGTCGAGCAGCAGGAGTGTCATCATGGCGTAGAGGTCGCTCGGGTGCTTGCTCGCTGCGTCAAACAGCGTCTGCACGGCGTCTTTCGAGCCGCTCGCAGTGCCTTCGTTGTTGCTGCCCTTGTTGATGAGAAGCCAGCGAAGCGCATCCAGTGAGCCAGACTCGATCGCGATCAGCATGAGTCCTGGGATTCCATGAAGGAAACTATTTGAGAAGGACACTGGGATGCGATGCAGCCGGAGAGCGTCCAAGTGCGTCACGAGGTTGAGTTTGCACGCTGCTTGCCACGAGTGAGGGAATTCTGCGAAGACTCCAAGGCGCTCGGTTTTGGAACGCACTTTTCCACGAGCAGAGACTTGGTGGTTTGGAGTCTGGATGTTGAGGCGCATGATCGTGCTGAAGAGACCATGCCCATGTGAAACGCGGAGCTCCGGTACGCAGCTTGAGTCCGGAAGCCCAGCAAGACGCAGGAGCAACTGTGCGAGCTCCACGTGACCCAGCGCGTCGCAAATCGCTAGAGGACTCCTCAGCTGCTCCTTGTCTCTGTCGCCTTCGCCATCGCTTGGGGCTTCATTTGGCTGGCGAAGCACTGTTTCTTGCCAGCTGATGGTGTCGTGATCACCAGCTTTACCCGCGCACTTCTCCACCAGGTACGCTGCGAGTTGGAGCGCATCCCAGCGCGCGATTTCGTGGAAGAGCCGCCGTTCCAGCAGCACAGTGACTGGCAGCAGCGATGTAGCTGCAGGTTTTGAGCCACTGGCTGGTTCGGAGTCGCCTGGAGCTGTCTCTGTCCTCTTGCTGGCGTCTTGAATCGGATCACCACGCCTATGAGAGCCTTGGCGCTGGCACCACAACGGCTCGATGATGGCTGGAAACAGCAGTGGTGCGTCGCATCGCACAGCACGCTTGAGAACCAGCCATTCGATCAATCGGAGCTCTTCGTCAGTGTCACCGTCGACTGGACAGAGCGACAGCAGCCAGCTCAGCACTGCTCCCTTCGCTTCTGGATCCGCACGACTACTGACGACTGCGCTGATAGAGTCTCGCCACAGCGTAACCCTGCACGCTCGTGTGAATGCCTCATGCTTGAGCAGAAGCTGGATCAGATCTCGTCGCTGATGCTGCACAAGCCACTCGAGTAGCGTCTTACCTCTCACGCGAAGAATGGCAATGCGATCCATCCACACTTGGTCGTCACTGTCAGCGTTCTTGAGCGCCACGAGGTTCCAGATCTTCACCAGCAGCTCACGCGGTAGGTTGTGCGCGCAGAGTCGAGCGAAGCACTCGAGCGAAGTCACTGCGAGTCTGGGCTGGGAATCAGGATTCCCATGCGTCGTCGCCGTCTCTTCCGTGGCACCGCACTTCGCCACCAGTGTCGCGAGAAGTTGGTCGTAGCAAGGAGATCCAGAGAGCTGGTGGCGATTCGCGAGCCACTCTTCATCAAACACCTCGAGCAAACTGTTCAGGTTTGGGAGTCTGGACGACCGACACGACGCTGTTCGATGGTGATCGAGCAGTGCAAGCGCGCAATCGAAGAAACCCAGCGCGACACAGTGGCGCAGCAATCGCTCCAAACGCTGCGTGCACTCGTCAAAATGGGATCCAGAGTCGTCGACGTTTTGGTTGTCGCCACTTTGCTTGCGCAGCAGCTGTTCGATGCAGCTCGACACAATTTGCTGTCGCGCGCGGTACTCGCGCTCGTCCACAAGTCGGAGTTTGGCTCGCCGTCGCCATTCAATGAGACAGCGATCCAGGCAGAAATGCAAGAGCTCTCTGAGCTCCTTATCGTCGCCATGATAATGGGACACTCGACTTGAGTCCTGCAGCTCGCGACTCCGCTTGAGGCTCTCGGACACAAACCACAGATGCTCGCGATCAAGTGCAGGCGACCTTGGCGTGACTCTCTCGGCAAGCAGCCCAGTTCGGATCGCGGTCCACAGACGCTGTGGGGGCGATGCAGCGGCGCTGTTGGCGCAGTCTTGGCCGACCCCGCCTGTGTGACTCCGCCTATGCAGCAGCACGATCAGCGTGTTGAAGCATCGAGTCACAAAGAGCGCGGACAGCACTAGCGACGCCGATTCTTGATCAAGCTCGTCGACACGAATGATACCAACGATGCCCAGGATCGCCGAATCGAGCGTCGCGCTTCCCGACTCTGCTGACCCCGAGCAAAATCGCGCCAGTTGTCTGACGCAAAGTCGCTTTGCGCCGTGGAGCAGCAGAAGAGAAGTCGCTCGAGGACACTCGTTGGCCACATGAAGCGCTTCCATCATGGGCGACAATCGCGAGGGGATCTCAATTGGGGAACCAGCGTCTCCACAGTCTCCATTTGGGTCTGCACCAGAGAGCAGCAGGAGCTCGACAATCCCGATGCGATCCAGGCCTGCTGCAGATCTGCGTCGACACGATCGGATCGCCAGCGCAAGCGGCGAAAGCACGGTAGTCGCACGAGCAGCTTCTGTTCGGTCTGTGCCTCGAGAGTCGCCACATTTCGGACACACGCCTCCGTACTTGCGGCAGCCACGCGCCGAGCTGTCGCGTTCTTCTTGTTCCTCGTCCCCGCCACGCGTTGCAGCCACGGTAGATGGCTGGTCGCTTGCGGAATGCTCAGATGATGGATATGCTGTCCGGCAGGCTCGGGTATCGCTGGAATCTGTGTTCGGCAGCAAGACGCTCGACTTCTTTCGGCGCACCCAGTAGCGAAACGTATCCATGACGCCCGAGTTCTCGAGATGCTTGACGCTGTCGCCACGCCTTTTGTCATCGTCTTGAGGGTTCGCATCTGACGATGAGCTCGGCGTCTCGTGCTCTGATGCACAATCGTTGTGCACGGTGTTGCTGCCTTCCAGCGCATTGTGATTCAGTACCACTGACACCTTGCCGCCTTCTTGCTCTTCTGCATGGTTTGCCTCGCGGTCGCTATCACGACTGTCACCATCGCCGTCTGGCGCCGAACCGGCGCTCTCTTTGCTGCCGCTGCTTATCAAGCGATCTTGAGTCTGGAAGCGAGCACCGCAGGGAGCCCACGGAGCTGTCGTCTTGCCATTTCGGATACTAGCAGCCAACTCGGTTCCTGGCGAAGAACTCCTTGCGTTCACATTTGCGCCGAACTGCACGAACAACTCGACAATCGCCAAGTCCCCGCGCCAAATCGCGAGGTGCAGCGGCGTGATGCCGTCAAGATCCGCCACATGCAGCGCCGAAGCGCACTTCGTCACCAAGTGCTTTGCCACAGCAGCGCGTGCCTGACTTGACGACGACCACAGCTTTCCATTCGCCAGCAAGCTCCAGTGCAGCGCCGTTCGTCCTCGCGTGTCCACGCACAGACACAGCGCATCAGCATCCGCATCACAGCTGTCGGACAACTCGCTCTGATCTTCCAGTAGCAGCACGCAGCCTTCGAGAAAGCCCCTCATGGCCGCATAATGGAGCGCTGTGCACCCGGAAGCATCCTGCCAGAGCTTGCTGGCACTTGGTTGTGTGCTCAGGAGGTAGTTGACGATGTGCAAGTGCTGCCGATCGCAGGCTTCGTGGAGCAGCGAGCGCCTCAGTGGATTGTCATTACTCTTCAGCGCTGGCGAGCTGCTGGCTGTGTAGTGCATCGAAAAGACGAACCGGAGCCGCTCGAGGTCACCACTCCTCACTGCGTTCCACTCGTCACCTCGGCACCGCAGATCCAGGCTCTTGACATCAAAGTCCTGGTCGCCAGCACCACTTACGTCTCCGGCATCACCGCTAAGCCATTGCGAAGCACTACCGAGGTGCAGCATCTGATCTGCGACTCGCCAGAGTCGCCGATACCGCTTTGATCCTTTCCGCATCACCGCTGATACTTTTGATACCGGAGATCGAGGATACCGTCGATGCGCGAGCGCAGCCATCTTGAAGAGCACGCAGTGGACAGCAGCGTACCCGCTGTTGTCACGCACCCGCACCTGGAGCTTCGCGTCTCGTCTGGCGAGCAGTAGCCTGATGATCTTGTGCTGTTCTCGGATCGCTGCGTGGTGGAGTGGGGTGCGACCACTGGCATCGCGAGCGAGCGAGCATGAGTCTGAATGCGACGATGGTGACGTGCTGCTGTGAGTGAGTAGCTTGCGCGCCAGCGCTCTGTCGCCCGAGGTGCACGCTGCATGAAGCGGCGAGAGATGGAGATCGCTCCATTCGAAGACGAGGCGCTTGATGCGGAGCTGCATTTGGAATCGAGGCGTTGCTGTTGCTGCTGACGATGGTGTGAAGACGCTCCAGGGCTCTTCCGTGTCGCTGAGGATGAACATGCGTGACAGCAGACTCGCCTGCTTCTCTCCATCGTCTTCGTTCTCGCTGGCCCTCGCCTCATTGTCCTCGGCGTCTTTCTCGCGTTGGAGCGCTTGAAAGTGTCGCTTGCGACGTGCAGACACAGCTTGGAACCGCTGAAGAGCGTGTTTGTATTGGCGAAGACTGCTGCTAGCGTCTGCGTCAGCGTGCTCCTGAGCCGAGAGCAACTGAGCGCGCAGACTCGGATCGCTGGGCACACTGACGCTCGCCATGGCGCAGTCCTGAACTTGCATGGCAGCTGACAGCAAGGCTCCCCGTTCTTCGAGCGACCGCTCGTCGCCACACCGCAAAGCCGTCCTCGCTATTTCCAGCAACATGCAAGCAGCACAAATCCAAGCCGTCAGGAAGCAGTCAGGCAGTCAGGCAGTCAGGCAGCGCTCGTCGTCGGTGGTGCAGCATACATTTCTATTAACATAGGGCCATGTGTCTTGTCTTCTTCTCCTTCCTTCTTTTCATCACCACAATCGTCGACGCTATGAGCTGGCTTCGGTCGCAGCAGGTGTAGGCGCCACGCCGCCGTTCTGCTTCGCCTGGTGGAACGCGCGGCCGCGCGCCACGCACTCCTTGAAGCGCTTCTCGAGCAGCGCGTCGCCCGGCGCGAGCTGGATCGCGCTCCAGATCGCGTTCGCCGCATCTTCGAACTGCTCGAGCGCCTCGAGGCACTGGCCCTCGCGGAAGAGCGCTTTCGCCCAGTCCGGCTTGAGCTTCTTCGACACGCGTACGTCGAAGAGCGCCTTGGCGGCGTCGCCCGCGCCGAGGTACGCGGCGCAGCGGTTGCTGTAGAGCACCGGGTCGGCAGGGTTGATCGCGATCGCCTGCGTGTAAAAGTCCACGGCTGCGGCGTACTCCTTGGCCACGTACGCCTTGTTGCCGCGATCCTTGAGCTCCACCGCCTTCGCGAGCGCCTCGGCGTCCAGCTCCACGGGCTCCGGCACGGGGATGCCGTCGTCCGCGACCACCTCGGGCTGCGCCTCTGCCTGCTGTGGGAACTGCTCCACGTTCTCGTACAGCTTCTCAAACTTCTCGCTCTCCTCCGCGAGGATCACGTCGAGCTCCACGCCTTCGTAGCCGCTCGTGATCGGCTGGAGCAGGGTCACGATCTCGCGGTGGCCCTTGCCAGCCGCGTGCTGCAGCGGAACCGCGCCAGCGTCCGACTTGAGGTTCGCCGCGACCTTGGCGTCCTCGCCGCGCTCGCTCAGGAAGAGCTGCACGATGTCGGTCGAGCCGGTCTCGGCCGCCATATGCAGCGCCGTGATGCCGCCCGGGATCGCGATCGTCAGGTTCGCTTTCGCCACGAGCAGCTCCTTGGCGACCACGGGCTTGTCCATGAGACAGGCGAACATGAGCGGCGTCACGCCCTTGGAGTTCACGGCGTCGACGTTCGCGCCGCGCTTGATGAGCGTCTCCGCAGTCTTCTCGCGGTTCTCGCTCACGGCGAAGTGCAGCGCCGTACCGCTCGGCGTCGTGGCTTCCAGCTGCGCCTTGTGCTCCAGCAGCAGGTTGCACGTGCGGATGCTCCCGTTCGCCGCAGCCTCGTGCAGCGGGGTGAGCCCGTTCGTGAGCGCCACGTTCGCGTCCGCCGAGCGCTCCAGCAGCAACTTCACGGCTGCGAACTCGTTCTCCTTGGTGGCGTAGAACAGCGGCGTGCCGCCTTCCTCGTCCACCAGGTTCAAGCATCTAATGCGTGCAGAACAAGCAGATCAAGATGTCAGCAAGCGAAGCAAGCGCATGCGTACACTCGACAGAAGCAAGACACACAAACGTACTCGGGGGCGACGTCCAGGATGTACGTGATGACCTTGCGGCGGCCTTGCGCGGCCGCGAAGTGCAGCGCCGAGCGCTTGTGCGCGTCCTTGAAGCCCGTGAGCACCTCTTTGGCGTTCGCGGCCCAGCCCTTGCCCTGGATCAATTCGACCGTCTTCTTCAGCAGCTCCAGGTCACCGCCTACACGATCACAGCGCACACGCGTCAGTTCGAAGCCACTCAAAGCGAGGAGCTGCCTGCGCACATGGCGGTTGGCTGCTGCGTACCTTCGGCGCTGGTGAAGAGGTCGCTCACGAACTGCTTCTGGTCGTTGTAGTCGGCCGCGCCTTTCTTCTCCTGCAGTGCCGACGCCATCGCTCTCTTGATCTTGTTCTTCTTGTTGCTCGCGCGCTTGATACTCGAATGCGTGTGCGAGCGCTTGTCGCGTCTCGTCTCGTCTTGCTTGGTGGCGGACGTTCTCGAATTGGGGTCTCGAGTGGATGATGTTTGAGTGGCATGGCTGCAATTCGAGGCGGAATCTGCACACTGATTGGCTGAAAACGGGAGAGCGGGCGGGTTTCATTTGCTGAAAATGAGCGACAAGTGGGTTTGAGTGGCTGGAACGACAGAAATCGGTTTGACTGGTTTTCGAGAACGCGGGAGCGATCATTCGCCGTCCTGACTCACACTGTCTATCTGGCATTCGCCATCTTCACAGCTCTTTGATACTCCAAGCCAGCGCTGACACCAAAGTGGCAGCTTGACACCAAAGTCGACACAATAACAGAAGATGGCCAAGTGGCGCCAGGAGCTGCGCTGGATGCGCCACGCGATCGCGCGCTGCGACCACGAGATGCGCCTCGACCGGTGGCTACGCCAGCAGTTCCCACTCGCACCGCAGTCGCTGCTCCAGGCGCAGCTGCGCAAGCGCAAGATCCGGCTTGTCGCACCAATCGCGGCTCCCTCGAGTGGCAAGCAGGTGGCTCCAGACAGCTATCAGGCGCCAGCAGTGCCGGGGAAAGCGAACTCGGTGCTGCTCGAAGGCTTCACCGTCGCGATCGACGCGCACTTGTTTCGGAGCACGCTGCAACATCCATCCGCCGCCACACAGCTGCAGCGAGATACGCCCAAGCCGAAGCCGTTGACGACACTGCCGCTGCTGCGAGACTTGCTCCAGCGGATCGTGTACCGAGACGCAAACTACCTCGTGCTCGACAAGCCGCACGGGCTTGCAGTCCAGGTTGGTCCTGCGGATACTGTTGATGCTCTCAGATCTCTTGGTGCCGAGCATGACGACACTAACGGATCCCGATACTTTTGATACCAATTTCAGGACGGAACCGGACTCGAGAGCTCGCTCGCGGACTACCTCCCTGCGATCGCCAAGTCACTCAAGCTGTCAGACACGACTGCTGCTGACACCCCTCGACTGGTGCATCGTCTCGACAAGGAGACGTCGGGTCTGCTGGTCCTCGCGAGGCATCGACTCGCTGCCGCCAAGTTCACGGAGCTCCTTCAGAGCAATCGAGTGCACAAGACATACCACGCGCTCGTGGCAGTTCCTCCGACGCGGAAACCGGCGTTTGAGGCGCGGCTGGCGCTCTTCCGGGGCGAGATCGCGTCCCCAGTGGACGGCAAGCCAGCGACGACGCTCGTGAAGCCGCTGGCTACTATCGGCACCACCAAGACCCGGGAGGATCCTCGCGGCGTGTGGCTCGAGCTCTCGCCAGTCACCGGTCGCAAACACCAGCTCCGAGTGCACTGTGCTCAGGTTTTGCATGCGCCGATCGTCGGCGACTCAAAGTATCGCGGTCCAAAGGCTGATCGCCTGCACCTTCATGCGCAGCGGATCGAGTTCCCAGACCCGTTTGGCTCGGAGAAAGTCCACACGCATCAGCGACGACGACAGCAGCAGCAAGGTAGCCTAAGCGCGATGATCGACATCCGGCGCTCGGTCGACCACGTCTATGCCAGTACAAGAGACACGAAGTGAGCTTTTTGCCTGGATACGACAGAGGCTCTATTCTTGCTACTCCCTCGATCTTATCAGAGGGTAGTTTGGTACCAAAGATAGTCAGCGCCTCCAGCTGCAGTGGAGCCAATCTGCCGACGACAAACGAAGCTGCATAGCCGCGAGGAGGGCTAAGACGGTGTGAGCGCTATCCGGATCAAGCAAAGGTTCAGTCAAACTGGACTCTTTTCCGAGTTGAAGTCGATCTTGCTCGTGGCGGGTATCCATCCAGTCAAGAAGCAAGCGAGCGGAACCGAGATGGCTCTCGAGGCATGGGACTGCCCAGAAATAGTTCAGACCTGAGAAGAGCGAGCGAGATCCAGAGCCAGCTTTGCCATGGACATCGACCACCGCGATGAGCACGGCTGCAGACAACCTCAGTCACGAATTTCGCTTGCAGTAGTCCAAGTCCGTCGTCTACCAAGACACAGCACAACATGAGTACCCAGCAGCAGCAGAACCTTCGAGCACGCGCGAATGGGAGCTTCCGGATCGCCACCAGTGTCGAGGTTCACAAGAGCGAGAGCCCCGAGGAGAACCTTGCTGCGAGCTCTTCTTGTGGATTCAAGGCTCAGGGCAGAGCAACCTTCCGGAACACCACCACCCCGATCCGACCGATCCTGTACCACGCGTGCAGCCGCAGCGACGACAACAACCTGGGTGACGGTGGCAACGCTGACGACAACGACAGCGACGTGATCTTCTACAAGCGGTATAACGCTCCAGATGAGAGCGACGATGGCAACAACCACGAGTTCGACAGCCAGGCAGGCTGCAGTACCTGCTCCGCATCGATCGAGACCCAGGAGTGGCGCTCGTGCCTGGGCTGCACCATGTCGCCTCAGTTGTCCGGTCTCCGCCCAGCACCTAGACGCTCGCCCGGCTCGCCAGCTCTCAGTGACATGCTGCTCGAATCGATCGAGGGTCCACCTGATGCGCGCAACCAGCAGGAGCAGCGCTGTGACCAGCAGCGCCGAAAGGAGGACGGAGAAGAAGAGCTGGACGAGCAGCAAGAGCAGTCTGCAGGCAGCGTCGAGCAGCCCCAGCAAGACGACGAGGAAGATAAAGAAGACCACGAGAGCGAACGGAGAGGCGGTTCATCAGCAGCAGCGGAGATCCCCAGCAACCAGTTCAGCGTTGAGCCCGCCGAGGAGGCTCAAGCCGAGTCGCCGATGCGAAGAAGGCGGCGGCTCAGCAGCGTCTTCTGCGAGCCGATGGTGCACTACGAGCTCTGCGACTCCGTTCACAAGTCGCAGCAGCTCGGGCTCTCGCGCTTTGCTCGTCGCAGCCCCACTGACACTCCCCACGAGCAGCAGCAGCAGCAGCTCAGCGTCAGCGAGAGCAGCTTCTTTGGCAGGAATCGCATCGACGAAGACGACGACTTTATGAACATCCGCTCACCAGTCAACCAGAAGCCGAGCGCAAGCACAGGTGCTTCCACCCAGGGACAACAGCAGCAGCAACGACAACAACAGGATGAAACTGGATGGACGCACGAGCAGCTGCTTCAGTACAACGACGTGCTGGCGTTCCTGCAAGACGCCTGTGCGACACGCTCGTCCCAGATCTCGATCCCAGGCACTCGGCTTGCGCAGATGGAGCAGCTGCTGCGCTCGCTGCAGCCAAAAGCCTAGCGACCGCACGAAGAGCTTTCAACTTGGCGCTCTCTGAGACGAGCGCTAGGACGCTTTAGGGTAAACAATCCATTCTGGTTACTCAGGATTACTTGCTTGTGTTTCCATTATGGTTCTTGCTAGCTCTCGAGGCGTGGTGCACTCGTGGCGAGCACACCAGGACAGTTCGGTGAAGAGGGATACAGCTCAGCGAGCGCTCAGCTTCAGTCAGCCAGCGCTGTTGAAAGCCAATCTGGTCACATACTGGTTAGTGCTCGCCGCTTAGAGTCCCGGGTGAAGTCCGAGCACGCCCGGAGTCGGCTCGCCGCGCACCTCGCCAAAGTACAGCGCGAACGTCTGCTTCCAGATCTCGATGCGCTCGCGGTCCTCCATGAACGCCTCGAAGTTGCCCACGCCCGAGTTCGAGATCTCCCACACCTGCTTGAAGCCGTTCGTGGTCGGGATGTCCTTGCGCACGGTCCAGCCAGTGTAGCCCACGCTGCGCTGCGTCTGCTCGCTCACGAGCCAGTTGACGAGCAGCTTGGCGGCGGCGACGTTCTTGGCTTTCTTGAGGATCGCCACGCGCTGACCCCAGGCGAGGAACGGGTACTTGCCGTCGATCGCAGGCTTGAGGTCGCCGCCAGTGCCCACGGCGATCGCCTTCTTGCCAGCGGCGACGTTGTTGCCGGCGACATCCGAGCCGCGCGAGAACAGCACGTTCTGCTGCGCGAACTTGGCGGCCCAGTCCCAGCCGTACTTCTCCACGTAGCGAGCGAACAAGTAGAGCACGGCGTCGTCGTCGTGCGGGTACGAGGACGCGATCAAGCCCTTGTACTTTGGGTTCACGAGGTCCAGCGGAGTGGCAGGAGCTGGCAGCGAGCCGAGACCCTGCGCGCTCGAGAAGTACGTGAACGCAAACACGATGTACGCGTACCAGGCGCCGTTCGCGTCCTTGAAGCCGTCGTGGATCTGCGAGAAGTTCGCAGGTTTGTAGTTGAGCAGCTTGCCTTCGTCGGCCCAGCGAGGGAAGTCCTGCAGCGTCTGGAACGCCACGACGTCCGGCACAAGCGAGTTCGTCTCGAGCTGGTTGTCCACGCGCACGTTGTGGTACTTGCTGTAGTCGACGACGAGCGTGAGGTTGATCTTGGGGAAGGCCGCAGCGAAGGCCGCCTTGAGACCGTCCTGCTGCGTCGGGTTGTCGCCGCCGTGGTAGACCACGAGCTTACCGCCCTGGTTGATTGCGTCCTGGTAGAGCTGCGCGATCGTCTTGGTCTCCTCTCTGGTCTTCGAGGCGCCGTAGTAGCCCGCAGCGCTTTGGCCGAGCAGGAGCGAGGAGAGGAAGGCGAGAGCGGCGAAGGCTCGCATAGTTGCAAGTCTCAGGTAGCTGGGTGGTGGGAGTGGGGCTTGTGCTCGAGGTGAAGGAACCGAGAATGAGAATGAGATTGGGGACTGCCTGACGGAGCTGGCTGGAGGAGATCAGGAGCCTGCTCGAGAGCCGACTAAATAAGTGACCTAGGCTGGACAGCTCTGGGGTTCTTGCGACGCCAGTCACACATTGAATCGCATGGGAGAACCTGGAGCTGCCTGGCTCTCGAGACTCGCAGCCACAGCACTCGTGTTGCCCTGCATGTCCTGCATGGCATCGGAACATAAAATGTCGAGCGGTGACCTATCCTAGGTTACCAGAGACTTCAACCTGACACCGAACTGAATCACAGAGGAGGTGAAACTCGGAGAGGATGGGAAGATGCAATAATCACACGAGAGGCAGCCAGCCAATCGAGAGCACTCGTTCTCGCACGTGGCGATTTGGCTCGCGAGCTTCGCAATCGGCGGGACGACAATCACTCGCGCTAATCAGACGACGGGCTGTTCGTCACGGACCGTAAACTCGTAGTTGTGCAAGAGACAGAACAGGGAGGACCGTAATCTGTCCAAGCGGCAGCGACACACCGCAGCCAGAGCGTTCAGGTCCTGTGCAGTGTCGTAGAGCAGAGGAGGCCAGCACAGACTCCGGGCTGACAGACAGCGCTGCGGCTGTGGTGACCTCTTGGTCCCGCAGATTACGAGAATCAACGCCGAAAACGTCCTTGCTGGTGCGAGGAGGACCCATGATTGGCTCGTTGGCGGCGATTGCACGCCTTTTCTATTATCCTTCGTAGGACTGCGAACTCATCGAAGCAGCCGCTGTTGCTGCCGCACGAATCGCTCGCCCTGGCGCGAAAGCGACGAGCGATCGCCGCTCACGTGACCTGCGGCAGCCGAGATCGACGACCCTCTCTCCACCATTTGATAGGCAGAGAAGAGCCGACGAGCTCGCTTCGTCGGCGCCATGCGTGGCTGGCGCGGCATTTTCGCTTGGTGGTTGCTTGGTGGCTTGTACAAACTCATCGAAACAGTCGCGGCTGGTGCTCGTGGTACTTTGCTGCGACGTCGCGCTTCGCGGGCTTGCTGCGTGGACTTGCAGCTGGGAACCCTCGCGGCGATTGCTCGATCTTCAGCTGCGCGTGGCGATACACTGTGACTTTACCTGACTGCTTTGTCGGGGTGCTCTCGGGGTCCGTGCTGCTGCTGTTGTTGTTGTTGCTGTGTGTGTGGATCTTTGAGGAGGCTCCAGAGACGATCGTCGCGCCGTTTCGCTTGATAGCGGACGGCGGGATCTTGGTGTGCTGGCTGCTGCTCGTGCTCATCTCCGACGACTTCTTATGCGTTTCGCCCGATGGTGACGTCAGCTGGCTCGGAGCGAAGACTTTCTGTCTTGTGTGATGCTGGTTCGACTGTGAGAAGAGCTGCTGGGCGATCGCGTCGCGCTCGCTGCAGTTCTGTAGAGCAGTGGCGTCGTATCTTGTGTTCCTGGGTTCTGACTCACCATCACCGGCTTGAGCTGCGTCCTGCGCTTGGGTGTGTTGCATTTGCTGCAGCTGCTGCTGGTAGCGAGGTGGGAGGAACATATAAGGCGAGAATGACGATGACGACGACGTTCCCTCGTCTGTAGCTGCTGTTTGTGGCGGTGTGACGAACAGTCCGGCAGAAGAGCCGCCGCCGCCGCCACCACCACCACCACTCACAAGCGACCGGAGCTCTTCGTCCAGAGCGTCTATGAGCTGCTCCTCGCATCGGAAACTCGACAGCAGAGCGAATTCCACGCCGAGCTCGTGCTTCATAGCGCTGTTGGTTGGCTTGTGGCTGGCGACCGAGGTCGTGTTGCTTGCCGCTGCTGGGTCGAGCTCCATCCAGAAAGTGTACGTGTGCCCTCCAGGTAGCAGACAGTGCTGCAGCTTCGCTCGCCCTCCACACAAGTAGAAGTGCGACTGGCTGTCAAAGAGCACAGCGCTTGGGACATGGACTACTTGCAGTCCTGTGGCGTCGCACACCCGCACCAGCAGCTTGCCGCGTCCCTGGACGCTCGCGACGCGCAGATGCTCGTGTTTGCGCACCATGAACACGACCGGGGCACCGTCTGCTTCGATTCTGCGATGCTCAGTCTTGCAGAAGCGCATGGTCTCGATACTACGCTCGGCGACCACTGGATGAGCTGAGTTCATCGCTTGATGCTGAGTCTTCGAGTTGGCTGGAACGATGGATTCAGCCTCAGTTGTCACTAGCTTTGCGTGCGAGGTAAGTCGCTGCTGGTGCTGCTCGTGGTGATGTGGCCGCGGAGGGATCCTTGGTGGCGGCTGCTTCTTAGTCGGGACTACCCGATGCAAGTGCTCGATCTGCGGTAGTGGCAGGATCTTCTCTGGAAAGAGCTCCTCGAACAAGTCAAAGTACTTGGCGTCCTCTTGCAGCGCGTCCTCGCTCACGTGCGGGTGGCGCACGTACTTGCCTGTGCGGTACCAGTCGAGGATCACCTCGAAGTGCTGCGGGTTGCGGTCGATGAAGAACGTGTCGCGGCCGATCTTCTCACAGCCGCAGCTGATCACCTGATTCAGCCGCTTCAGCGGGTACTTGCGGATCAAACTCTCTTTGCACCGGAAGAGCGTGCCGCCGACGTCAAACGCGATGATCCGCAGTGCGCGGTTGATGCCAGCTCGACCGCGTGTGGCTGAACTCGACTGGTTTGTCGCCTCAAGAGCGTGCTGGATCCGATCGCTATAAGACGCACAGCTAGTAGATATGGTGCCGTACGGCTCTGGCTGAGCAGGAATGCTTGGTGTGTGGCGCTCAGACTCGCTGGTGGGTTGATCAAGCCACGTGTCGCCTTCTTCGTCCTCTGGCACTGCACGCTGGCTGTCGATCTGCTCTTCACGGTGCTCGCAGTGTCCACCTCGCCATGAATCTTGGCAGGTATTTTGGCGGCTGTCATCGTCGTCGTCGCCGCTAGCAGCGCGCTCCGTGTCAAAGCGCTCTGCTTCTTCGGACTCCACCTCGCCGTCCTCGGTTCGCTCGGTGAACATGCTGTCGAGTAGCTCGTCAACCCCTGTTCGCCCTGTCGCGAGCGCCAGCGCCAGCGAGTCATCTAAGCGATCATCGCACGCTTCTGCTTCTTGGCGCTCGTCTTCTTCTTCGTCGCCAATCTCTGACTGAGAACACGCAGTGAGCAGCTCCGGCCGGTCATCGTCGTTGCCTTCGGCCGCCTGCCTCGGCTCCGCTGCGCCATACCAATCGCCATCGCTGCAGTCTTCTTCGTCATGTGTTGCTGTCGCTCTCCAGTGCACCACGTCACCGCCATTCCCAAAGACAGCACCATCACCATCGTTGTTCCTGTCCCGCTCGCGCAGCATTGCTGCGTTCTGCGAGCGACAATGGAGGAGGGACGCGAAACGACGCGACAGAGGCATATTCCTCTCACATTTCATATACCTCACATGATCGAAATGAAGAGTATGTTGATTGCAACATATTTTACTGTATAGCGATACCGCTTTATTCGCTTTGGCGGGGACTTGTTTGAAACAGAGTTGCTTTCTCCGCATCACCCGAAAGCAACAAGTTTTGATGGCGACGACGGCCCACAAGGCGGCGCTGCTGCGCTCCGCGCTCTGCGTCACGACCGGTGCGTCCCATTGTGCTGCGTCTGTTGCTGCCCAGCCACCGCTGCGAGCTCTGCTTACCGACGCCGACATGCACCTGACTGTCTCCGTGCCCACTTGCCAGCCAAGCCGCGGCCGACGCCGACGCTCTTCTGCTTCCCGGGACTCGAGTCGCGGCCGTGGCACGACGCCAGCAAATTCCCGGCGCTGCAGCAGCTCGAGGCAAACCGCGACGCGATCCAACGCGAGTACCTGGCGCTCCGCGACCTGCGCAAGGCTACTGCTAGCGCTACGGCAGCGGCAGCGTCGGACTACAATGTGAACGACAAGGAGCACCAGCTGCACCAGGGCGAGTGGGACTGGCTGTCGTACGTGACGCAGGGCCGACGCCAGGCGGACTTTGCTGTGCACTGTCCGAAGACCGTCGAGGTGCTCGAGAGCATCCCGGGCTTCATGACGGGTCTGCCGTTTGCCTACTCGTTCTTCTCGGTGCTCAAGCCCCAGGTGTGTGTGTATGTGGCCATAATCTCTTTGTTTGGTGGCGACTATCGGAAGCGACTCACTGTACGTGTTGATGGTTGACTTGGTACGAACGTGCAACGATCCGTAGTCGAGTATCAAGGCGCACTCGGCGCCGTGCAACATCCGTCTGCGCTGCCACTTCCCGCTGTTTGTGCCCCGCGGCTGCGGTATCCGTGTCGGTGATGAGACGCGCGAGTGGGAGACTGGCAAGCCCATCGTGTTCGACGGTGCGTTGCGTACCATGGAAGACTCGTCGGCACCCCTTGCTTTAGCTGACTGGCACTAAAGTATCGTCTGTTGTGTTTGCATGTGTGCTTCGATCGACAGACTCGTACGACCACGAGGTGTGGCACGACGGCGACAAGGGCGACCGCGTGCTGCTGCTCTTCGACTTCTGGCACCCGGACCTCGTGCAGGAAGAGCGCGAGAGCATCACGCAGATGTTCCAGGACGCGCGCGAGAAGGGCTGGCTGCAGGACTCGCAGTAAATACTCCTCTCCCAGACTCATAAATACCATCAGCAGCAGTGAAATGCAATGCCAACCAGCAACAGGATCGTTCGCGTTATACCAAGAGGTCGCTGAACACCTCCGTGTCGCCTTTGCGGTCCTCAAAGAAGCCCACGGAGCTCTCACCACCAGTCGCTTCGTCACCTGGAGCTGCAGTCGATTGGCGAGATGCGCGGGTCTCACGAGCGTTGATCTCGGCGCACAGGCGGTGGATGCGCTCGTTATCGTCGCTGCTTCCATCCGAGTCCGAGTCCGAGTCGGAGCGCCGACGCTTCTTCTCGTTCTCACCGCTCGCCCCATGCTTCGTTCTCTTCTTCTTGCCACTTTTCTTCTTCTCCTTCTTGTGTTCCAGCTGCTGGAGCTTCTTGTAGAAGATCTTGGCCGCACACTGCTCACAGGCGCGCACTTTGACGAGGCAGCGCTTTGTCTCGCGCTGCTCCACATACGCGAACAGCAGCTCGTAGCTGCGCAGCCCCACGCGGGCGTCGCAGCGCTTGTTGCCGCACACAAACTGCCCTTTCCCGCTCACCACCTCGCTCTCCGTGCGCCAGCGCAGCCCGATCTTGCCCTCCTGGAAGCGCGAGAGATCGGCGAGCGCGTACTCGCGGAAGAGCCGCCGGTAGTAGCGCACGCTCATGCGCACCTGCCAGTCCGCTTCGCCGCGCTCAGCGTCCGCGTCGTCGTCGCGCAGGAACTGGAAGTGCGCGCGGATCACGTCCATGTCGTGATGCGAGACGCCCATGGCTCTCTTGCTGCTGCTGTTGGTGCTGTTGCTGTGCGTGGCGCTGGCGGAGCTGGCGTTCGCGTAGACGCGCATGAGCGCCTGGTGGCTGGAGATGACACGCACGCATGCACAGAGTTGCTGTAGTTGAGTGCTATCACTGAATAGATGGGCATGTGCTGCGTAGGGAAGACACGCACCGCTCGATGGCGCTGTCAGCGGCGGCATCCGCATCCGCAGCCTCGCCTCGAGCTCTCTTCGCCATCGTTTGTTTCTGGATGAAAATCTTGAAATCGCCTGACTGAAGTCCAAAACGTTCCTGATGCTATCACATAGTAATACCGTCCAATATATATGCGATAGAAAAAATATCGAAAATTGAAGTCACAGCACAAGTCGATGCCCGAACGATCAGGGCAACGCTGCTGCTGCTAGAGGACTCCGAGCTCAGCACAAGCAGCGAGGCTGGGATGCTTAAAGTGGGGCCGAGCGCTCTGTAGCAGCGCCTGGGTGGACGAACACCGCGTGGGCGAGAGCGGGAGCAGCGCAGCCAGAGCGCCGTGGAAGTCCCAAGTCGTGTTCATAGCACCCATCTGGCTCGCCAGCAGCAACTCACTCCTTGCCCAAATGCGCGCTTTCACTCGAGCAAGCGCGAGGAAGTACTCGACACTGCTGCTGTGCTTGCGCGCCCTCGAGGTTCACTCGCATGAAGGCAGCCCTCCTTCCGTCGTTACCGGTGTTTCCCCAGATGCGGCACGCGTTCAAGCGATCCCAGGCGATTTGCAAGGGCGTTGTCATCCACCAGACATCCCCGCTTTTCATCCCCATCATGCCGAAGCGAGCGCGCGCCGCTTCCTCGTATGGCGTGAATGTCGCTTCGCACGCGCGGGCTGATGCTGTGCTGGCAAAAGAGAACGCTGTCGAAGCGAGATCGATGCCGAGATCTACTGAATCCGATAGGAAGATGCAGACAACAAGAGCCAGGAGCAGGCAGCCTATCGATCTCGGAGATAGATTCTAGGTGGTCGACCCCGTCTCTTGCTCGGAAAGTGACGTGACGAACAGCTCCTCCTCCGGCGCTGTTGACACATCGCGTCTCGGAGTGTGGTCTGATAATGGACACCTCTCCGGACTAGCGAGCGACCGCCGATTATGAATCCGGGCACGAAAGAGTCCACGTGTGCGCGAAGAGGACACCTCATTGGCTCAGTCGAGGGATCGCCGCTGCCCGCGAGCAGTCTGTCGTTGCTTCGACTGGGATGTGTGCCAGCCAGCAGACAAAAACTCGCTCCACTTCGGTCCAAGGCGTTGCCACATTTCGCTCGTTGCTGCTGCCAGCGCTGACTCTCATCGAGTCAGAGCCGAGCACGTTTGCTTCTTGCTTAGACTTTTCGTAAACTTCGCTCAGCTTGGCGACTACAAATCAATCAGCCACACAACCAGTCGGCATGGACGCGAGCACGAACGAAACGGAGAGTCTGCGCACACATCACGCAAAGCTGTCACCGGTTTCCAGCCGATGTGTCCCATCTTGAACAGTGCGAGCGTCAATCTCGAAGCGAAAGGATCTGGCCATTGTCTACGGGAATGTGGTCCACGGTTGCCGCAGTACTCCGCATCGTCTGCCAGTCGCGAGTCGCACGAGTCTGCGAACCTTTTACACGGCGCGCTCAAAACTGAGCGCCAGCCAGCCTTCAAAACGTTGACGGAGAAGGGAGACTGCTCACTGGCCAGGAGGATCGAAATCATGCACATCTTGGCGTGATTGCGGCCGCCTCCATCGCCTGCCGTCTTCAAAGATCCGCTGACGAGGCGCTGGCTGATCGGAGTCGCGCTCGTGTCATGGTTGCCTTCGGCATTTCAAACTATCGCGGCAGGAGACTCATCAGCGATGGGAAGCAATCTGATGCCGAGGAACATTGGACGGCACGCTAACCTTTGTCTCCGATGGTGGGTGCCTTCCTCCGTCCTCGCTCCTCGACTCAACTCTCATTCCTATATCCTCCGTCTAGCGCGCAAGTCCCCACTCCTCCACGCCGTTCACCATGCGAGTCCTCTCTGCACTCGTCGTCTTCTCGGCGCTCCTCGTCGGCCAGAGCACTGCCGGCTACTACGGCGGCTCCAAAGTCAGCGAAGAGACCAAGAGCCTCGACACGCTCTACCAAGAAGCGATCAGCGAGGGCGGTAAGCTCGTGGTCTACCACGGCGGCGACACGCCGACGCAAGCCGACCAGCTGAAGAACCTGTTCGTTGCGGCGTTCCCGAAGATCAACTTCACGCTCGTCGTCGACTACAGCAAGTACCACAACGTGCGCGTGGACAACCAGCTCGAGACGAACTCGCTTGTGCCGGACGTCGTGGCGCTGCAGACGCTGCAGGACTTCCCTCGCTGGGCCGACGAAGGCAAGCTGCTCAACTACAAGCCTGCGAACTTTTCGCAGATCCACGACGGCTTCAAGGACGCGAACGGCGCCTGGTTTGGCTACCGCGTTCTCGCCTTCAGCTACGCGTCGAACGCCACGACTCTCGGCGGACTGCCCACGCCAGCCACACCACTGGACATCGTCGACCCGAAGTACAAAGGCTTGATCGCGTCCTCGTACCCGCACGACGACGACGCGGCGCTCTTCATCTACGCTAGCTACGTGGAGAAGTACGGCTGGGACTGGGCCGCCAAGCTCGCCACGCAGAACGTGTCGTTCAACCGCGGCTCGCATGTCGCGAACCAGCGCGTGAGCGGCGGTCTGTCGGGGATCGGCGTTGCGACGTCGTCGGCTGCCGCGCCTGCGATCAACGGCAAGTACCCGTTCCTCGCCTGGGCTCAGCGCATCGCGATCCTCAAGAAGGCGAAGAACGTCGCTGCTGCGAAGCTCTTGATCTCGTGGCTCGCGACGGAGGAGTCCCAGCGCAAGTTCGGGTTCACTGGTTGGACCATCCGCAAGGATCTCGCGACCACGAACGGCTTCAAGCAGGTGTGGGAGGTTCCGGAGGCTGGCGTCGCTAAGTTCACCGCGTTCATGGAGGACCGCGAGCGCATCGAGATCTGGAAGCAGACGTTCGCACTGTACTTTGGCGAGGTGCGCGGCGAGCCGACGCCAGGCGTGCTCGGTCTGCACCCAGGACTCTAAGCGAGACGATGGATTCTGTCTCAAGCGTCTCCCGGTTGGCTGGTTGGCTCTTAGTTGGTTGGCTCTTAGTTGGTTGGCTCTTAGTTGGTTGGCTGGTTCGTTGGTTAGTTGGCTATAGCCCCTTTCGGTGTCTTCAGCAATGGATCCTTTGCGCTTTTGCCACACAGTTGTTTTGCTCTGTATTGCGATGAAAATAGAGAGAGAGAGAGAAAGGTGCTTCATTTAGCTACTTAGACTTAGAAACCCTGGGACATCCTTATCCTATCTCTGATCGAAGTGTCTCCGCTCTGTTGCTTCGCCTCATGTCGTTTTCGACCCAGGCTCAGACAACTGTGAACCGTTCGGCTGCCGTGCCGCTCTCGTCCCGTTGCAGTACAACGCTGCTCTTGGAGTCCATCGCAATGTTTGCGAACGTGTCCGCCATCTTATTGTACTCTCATCTCACGCGATTTGGCCTGCTAGTACCGTCACTGGCGATGAAAGCAGGAGGGTATACATTCAGCGTCGACCATCACTCGAGGTCTTAGTGAACTGTCTCGTCTGATACGGATACCATTCAGTGCTCCACAACCCCAAAAAAGCATACGAGTCGAATGATGTATTCTCCTCCAGCGACCACAATCTCCTTCGTGCCGAGATCGACGAAATGCAACACGCTGCCACGCCTGCGAGGAACGCACTTTGGCATCCGCGTGACCCGCGATCGAGACAGTCCCTTTCGAAACGCTGGCTATACGCTCCAAGAGAAATAGGACTGAGTGAGTGTGAGAGAAGCCCAGCCACACACGCATTGGAAACGGACGAAGCGCGGCCAGAGTAGGTTGCCAAGCATGTATTGAGTGGCCATCGTTCAGGCTGCACTCTGATGCAGAAGAGTCAGCACACACTGCGACGGGATAAGTGGCCGCGTCGTGAAAGTCCAACCACGGGTGTTGAGGACTGCAAAGTTGGTGAAGTTATCTGTAAAATCCGGTCATTGGCAAAGTCGTTCTCAAGAATTTGGACGTCCCAAAAGTGCTCCGAACCGTGCTTTGTGCCACTTCCACAATCACATTCATCGCACAGTTTTCCGGTAGAGGTTGTGCTGCATCCACTTTCAGATCCGGTGACCGGCGTACTTAAATTTTGATAAACCTATCCTCATTGGATGAAAACAGCTGGTTTCGGCGAAAATTGATATTTTGGAACTTACAGGATCTTTGACGCGCGCTTTTGGTTTTTGTCATCGATTTGCTGATCCAAGTCCAAGTCAATCACTTGTTGCTGTCCCCGACTCGCAGCTTGGCATGACGTTTTCGGACCTTGAAAGGGAAGTGTGCAAATCGATTCAGTTCCGGCGTTTCTTCCTGGCGATCCCGTTTGTGTCAAACGTGCTCTGCCGCATACAAAACCCCAGTACAGTCTGATATGTCGGGAAGCAAGGCGAGCTGAGCCACGAAAAGGGCAACCCAACTCGGAACTCTTTCTTTTCACTTGCGCTGACTATGCGAGTGTGACTCTTGTGCTGAGAAAAACCAAAAGGCTGCAGCGACCATCACTCTTCCGCCGCCATCCCAATCGCGTTTCTGCTGTCGCTCTGCCCATTCGCCATTCCGCAGTCGATCGCTTCAACCTCATCAGCCAGGAAGGCGGCGCCATCTCCACCAGCTCCTCGATCGACGAGCGCTACAAGGAAGAGAGAGTCGACAGCCACAGACAGACGCGCGCCATGTCGTCCTCGTCCTCATCCGGGTCGGAGTCGTCGGCGCTGCTGTCGCGCTGCCTGCAGAGCATCGTAGCGAACGACGTCGACTATGCGCTCTGCCTCATGAACTCGGGCATGTTCGACGTCGACTCGGAGTCCATGTCGTCGAGCTCGAGCTGGCTGACGAGCCAGTCGACTGAGGAGCTCATCGCGCAGCTCACGGGCTCGTCGAAGCTCTCGAGCGCGAGCGACGTCGGCACGTGTCGCCTGCTGTGTACCGCGCCGACGATGACCGCGTCGTCGTCATGCTGCGACGCGTCCGCGAATGTGCTCGCGTGCAAGACCAACTCGACGTCGCTCGCGTACTGCGAGAAGGTGATCGACGAGAGCTTTGCACTCCAGAAGCAGTGCGGGTTGTCGCCGGAGAACATCGGGCTGATCGCTGCGTGCGCGACCATCGTGTTCCTCTTCGCCGTGCTCATGGTGCTCTCGCGCGTGTATGCAAAGAAGCAACTGGCAGCGAGCAGCGGCGCGCTCGAGTCCCGGTTCGCAGTCGCGACGCTCTCTAGGTGGAACGCGGTGCTCGCCGGGTGGCACCAGATCACAAACCTTGTGTGGAAGAACCTGGTGATCCGAAGGCGGCGACCGATTGCGCTCATCATCGAGCAGTTCCTGCCCGTGCTGCTCGTGACGGGGCTCGTGTTCATCTCGAACTTGGACTCGATCTTCGGCGGCTCGAACAACAGGAGCAGCAGCAGTCAGAACGACTCGGAGGCGTCGAACCGAACGAACACCATTCTGTGCACCGGTCTCGATACGCTCGACGAGTCGGAGATTGGCGCTCCAAGCGACACAATGACGACTTTCTACTCGAGCGGGCAGACCGTGATCGGGATGTTCTTGCTCATCAGCTACATCAAGTTCGTGTCGACGACGACAACGACGATGGTGATCGAGAAAGAGACGCGCGTGCGAGAGATCATGAAGATCATGGGGCTCTCCGACTTCACGCTGCTGTGCTCATGGATCGTGACGAACACGATACTCTCGACGCCGCTCGCGTTCGCGATCGCTGCGGAGCTGAAGTACGGAAACGTGTTCCCCGGCGCGGAGTACGCGACGCTCGTGTTCCTCTTCTGGTCGTTGAGCTTGTCGATCGTGAGTTTCAGCTACTTCATCACGCCGTTTTTCAACAAGTCGAGAACCGCGTCGATCGCTTCCGTGCTGATATGGCTCATCCTGTTCTTCCCGTTCTTCCAAGTCCAGCCCAAGCCGAACTCGCAGAAGTACTGGGCTGCACTCTCTCCGCCGACTGCGTTCGCGCTGGCTGTGGACGAACTGCTGCGACGCGCGCAGCTTGGCACCGGCTTCGCCTACTCGATTGCCATTGTCCAGTCGCCGATCTCCGTTCCGAGCGCGTTCACGATGAGCTGGTTCCTCATGCTGGACTCGTTCCTGCTGTTCACCTTGGGGTGGTACCTGGAGCAAGTTCTGCCGCAGCAGTACGGCGTCCGCAAGCCGTGGAACTTCCTGTTCCAGCGCGAGTACTGGACCAGCGAGCTCCGCCAGAAGCAGAACGACTCGTTTGTGGTGACGTCTCCTCGCGATGATTCGTCGTCGCCCAGCACGCAAAGCCCGTACTCGTCCGGCCCGAACACGATGCTCCAGCACCAATTCTCGAGCGACGGGTCGATCGTCCTGATGAAGCAGCAGTCGAATTCGAGCAAAAGTGTCGAGCCAGTGGGCAAAACGCTGGCCATGCAGGAGGAGAAGGGGACGTGTCTCCAGATCCGCGGTCTTCGTAAGGTGTTTTCAGGCGACGACGGCGACGAGAAGGTCGCTGTGAACCAGCTGGACCTCACCATGTACTCCGGACACATCACCGCGCTTCTCGGGCACAACGGCGCGGGCAAAACCACAACGATCTCGATGCTCACGGGTCTCATCACGCCAACGTCCGGCGACGCGACGCTCTACGGACGCTCCTTGCAGCACGACTTCAACGAGCTGCGCCAGATCATGGGCATCTGTCCGCAGCATGATGTGCTACTCAACGATCTGACCGTCGAAGAGCACCTGCGGTTGTTCGGCACTATGAAGCACGTGGCGCCGCACAAACTGAGCGAGGAAGTGGAGAAGATGATCCGAGAGGTCGGGCTGACGGAGAAGCGCAAGACGCGCGCCAAGGACTTGTCCGGCGGTCAGAAGCGAAAGCTCAGCGTCGCGATCGCGTTCATCGGCGACAGCAAGCTCGTGTTCCTCGACGAGCCGACGTCCGGCATGGACCCGTACTCGCGCCGTTTCACGTGGAATCTGCTGCAGCGCAACCGCGACGATCGCGTGATCGTGCTCACGACGCATTTCATGGACGAAGCGGACATTCTGGGCGATCGCATCGCGATCATGGCGGACGGCGAGCTTTGCTGCGCTGGGTCGTCGTTATTCTTGAAGAACCGGTACGGCGCCGGGTACAACTTGACGATGATCAAGGCGCCGAACTGCGACGTGGAAACGCTGAGCGGGTACTTGCGCCAGTTCGTTCCTGACGCCAAGTGTCTGAGCAACTTCGGCTCGGAAGCGGTGTTCCAGCTGCCGTCTGCGTCGTCGGCCGTGTTCCCAACGATGTTGCAGTCGTTGGACGCGCACATGAGCCAGCTCCGCGTCGTGCAGTACGGCATCTCCGTGACAACGCTCGAGGAGGTGTTCCTGCGAATCTCAAGAGACCGCGAGGAAGGGAATGTCGCCGACGTTGACTGCGTCGATCAGATGCGAAAGACTTCGGCTACGTCGGCGTACTCGAGGCCGACAAATGGCGCGATCACTTCGACAGCGACGTACCAGCCCGGATTCTGGGTGCAGTACGCAGCCCTCGTGACGAAGCGATTGCGAATCACCAAGCGCGACCGGAAGAGTTTGACGAACGCGATCATCATCCCGATGCTGTTCCTGATCATTCTGATCCTGCTGCCCGAGATCGACGTTGCCAACTTTTTGCCCAACGACTACGCCTCCGGAATCGCTTCGCAAGCGCAGCAGGCGAATTGCACAGCGGCGAACTTCACGATGGTGTCGTTTGACGACTCGGATCAGCGATGGTGCCAGTCGAGGACTTTCGACTACTGCGAGCTGGGCATCATCGACTGCGACGCCACCGCGTGCTGCAACAAGTTCAATGTCGCGTCTCCGTACTACGCTTGCAACCTGTGCAGCCGCAGCGCATCCGATCCAACCGAGCCGAAGACGCCGTGCTACAACAGCAACTGCCTGGAGCGCGACGGCGCCAAGCTGCAAGTCACGCTGAACGGCTTCCTGGTCGCAGTCGTCGTCATGCTGGCGTTTGCGTTCATCCCGGCAGCTGTCGTCGCGTTCATCGTCCGCGAGAAGAATCCGATTCAGAACGCGAAGAGTCTGCAGCTGATCTGCGGAGCAAACATCTCAGCCTACTGGCTGTCAAGCTGGACGCACGACATCATCCTGATCGCGGTCTCGGTCGTCGCTGCGATCATCATGGTGCCGTTCTCGAATCGCGCGCTGTCCCACTCGTCGGAGGTTCTCGGCGTGGCGGCTTTGGTCGGGTCGCACGCTCTCGCTGTGATCCCGCTCGCGTACCTCTTTTCGTTCCGGTTCGAGAAGCACGCTGTGGCTCAGACGTCGCTGCTGGTGTTCGCGCTCGGCACTGGTGGATTGCTGAGCATCTTTTCGTTCTTGTGCCGTATCATCAACTTCGAGCTCGCGCCAAGCGTGCAGAACAGCATCACGCTGTCGGAGCTGGATCGAAACTACCTTCGATGGGTGTTCATGCTCTTCCCAGGCTACAGTCTCAACAACGGCATCTACGAGATCGCATCCCGCAAGCTCAGCCGCGACTCGCTGTTTGGAACCAGCTCGACTCCGAAACCGGCGTCGTTCTTCGGTTTGTTCGAGGGGCTCGGAAAAGACCCGGACTGCATTTCTTGCTGGACAAGGAACGAGAGCGGCTGTTGCACCCGCGACGTGTTTGACGTCGACGTCGCCGGAGCTCCGATCGTGTACTGCCTTCTCGAGGCGGTATTTTTCACGATCCTGGTGTTCGTGATCGAGAACCGAAGCGTCCGCTGGAACACGGAAAAGAGAGGTCGAGCGCAGCAAGCAGTGGAAGACGATGACGTTGCGCGAGAGCGACGAAAAATCGAGACCTCGCGCCCGTCCTCGAGCGACAGCATCTTCATCCGAAACCTCAGCCAGCAGTACGGTCGCGGCGGGAAAGTCGCGCTGAACGATCTGTGCCTGTCGATCCCGAAAGGCGAGTGCTTCGGCTACCTCGGTATCAACGGCGCGGGCAAGTCGACGACCATGAAGGTGCTCACAGGACAGATCGCGCCGACGAACGGCTTCGTGTCGCTGGGAGGGTACGACCTTTCGCAGAGCCGCGACAAGGCACGCACGGTGATCGGCTACTGTCCGCAGTTCGACTCTCTCCACGACTTGCTGACGGTGAAAGAGCAGCTGGAGCTGTACGCTCGACTCAAGGGCATTCCGCGCAGTCTCGTGAAGCTCGCTGTTGACGAGAAGATCAAGGAAGTGGGGCTCACCGAGTACCAGGACAAGCTCACGCGCGGTCTGAGCGGCGGTAACAAGCGAAAAGTGTCGACCGCGATCGCGCTGATCGGCGCGCCGCGGATCATCTTCCTTGATGAGCCGTCAACCGGCGTGGATCCGAGCTCTCGGCGCAAGATGTGGGACGTCATCGCCGCTGTCTGCGCGCAGAAAGAGTCGTCGGTGGTATTGACGACGCACAGCATGGAAGAGTGCGAGGCGCTGTGCACGCGGGTGGGCATCCTGGTGAGCGGCAAGCTGAAGTGCCTCGGAAGCGTGGAGCACCTGAAGCAGAAGTTCGGTCGCGGATACACCGTCGAGGTGACGATCCGAGAGCCAGAGGCAGAGGCAGTGGCGAGAGCGTGTGACGCCGTAGAGCGGATCTTAGCAGGTGCGACGAGCAGGAGCAGCAGAAGCAACGACGTCGACAACAGCGCCGCGCTGTCGAGCATTTCGCGAGACAATGTGATGCGCGTGTGCTCGTCGCTGGGAGTTGCGAAGCGAGGGCAGATGATCTCGACCGGCGACGGCAACGGCTGGGTGCTCGGAAGCTACCTGGAGTCGATGGGGTCGATTCCTGTTGACATTTTCTGCACGTGGTGGCTGTCGGAGAACCTGAGCGACGCGCTGCAAGCGTTCTTTCAGACCGAGTTTGCGGGCAGCGAGCTTGTCGAGCACCAGGGCGACCACTTCCGGTTCCAGGTGCCGAAGCACGGGCTGCGACCACACATGATCTTCGGCTTGCTCGAGCAGAACAAGGTTCCGCTCCAGGTGAACGAATACGGAGTGAGCGAGACATCGCTTGAGCACATCTTCAACAACATGGCGGCGCAGCAGGACGAAGAGCGTCTGGTCGCGAACGGGATGTACGACGAGCAGGCGCACCAGCACTACGGCCAGTACGGAGGTGCGGCGGGCGGTGCAGGCAGCGCCGAGCTGCACCCAAGCAGCATGCAGTCAGTTCGGTCGTACCACCGCTCCAACTCGCTGCGCAACTCGCTACGTGGGTCGTCCTTCACAGCATGAGACCAGTGAGTGAGCTGGGCAAGAACCCCAACATGTGTGAATTATCATCCGAGCAAATGTACGCGCAAAGAGCTTACCGCACCAGCGTTCCCATTCATTCTTTTGCGGCATTAGTAGCCGTACTTGTCGTTGAGTTTCGTTCGCCCGTCGCCTGTTTGATTGGATGGCGGCACCCACACGCTGTCGCCTCCTTCTAGCGTGCTTGCCTCACTCCCAAACCCAGCAGATTCGCTGCTCTTCGAAGAAGTCGGAGGCGGCCGAGCTGGACCCGCGACGCGGCGCTTCTTCGCCGGGACAGACGACTCGACTACAGGTGTGTGTGCTTTGACTCCGGTAGCCGAGCTGCTGCTGCTGCGGTGAGACTTCACGCCTGTTGACTCCTTCTCCTTGATGGAGGGCTCTTTCTCAGTCGGAGCCTCCTCCTCTCGCGGCTCCGCTCGTCTCGTGGTCGAGACGGCAGCAGGAGCGATATCCGACGAGGCATCAGGCTGGCTTGTCTCCTCTGGTGCATCCCCAGAGTCTTGTGCTGCCAACGACTTCGCTGGTGATTCTGGAGCTGCGACTGGAGGCTGTCTCGCAGGCTCGGTGTCTGGCTTCGGTCCAGCGCGCAGCGCTGGAGTTAGCACAGCCGCCAACGCCGGCGTCGCAACGACCAGCAGCTGGCGCTGACGCCGCAACTCCGCCTCCAAGTCGCGCTTTCTTGACTCGATGGACGACAGCTGCGTGCTGTGCAGCTCGTGCGTGGTTGACGCCATGAACGAGTCGAGCGAGTCCACTTCTTCCTCTTCCTCCTGCTTGTGCTCTTGTCCCATGTCACGCGATGCAGCGGACTGCGCTTGCTCCAACTCCCTCACAACCTCACTCAGCTCGTACTCCAGCGTCCTGATCCTCACCTGGATCGACTCGGCAGTGATCACTGCGCCTTGGCTCTTCGCGCTCGACTTTGCTGGCCCTGGAGCGACTGGCGCGGTGCTGGCTGCATCACCAGCAACGACACCGAGCTGCTGCTTGCGCTCCAGGTGCTTGCGCTGGTTCGACGTCGTGCGATCGTAGAAGTCGTCTTCGTCGCTCTCGTAGCCGTACAGCTTCTCGTTCACGCTCTGCTTCTTCCGTCCATTCCCAGACGAAGCACCACCAGCAGCAGCAGACGATGATCCGGCGGCGGACTTTGTCTTCTCGCGCTGCGCGTTCTTGGCGTGGATGCGCTCCTCAATGCCCTCGATCTCCTTCTTGAGCGCCTCGATGCGCTGCTCGTTGCGCTCGAGCGTCTTTTCCTGGCCCTCGGTGAGTCCCGTGAGCTGGTTCTGCTTCGCCTGGATGCGCGATTTCTCGAGCTTCAGGTTCTCCATCTTCTTGATGCGCGTCTGCAGCTGCTGGAAGAGCTTCTGATCCTTCTCGTTCACCTCCGTCTGCTTCAGACTCGACTTGTACGGCGTCTCGTCCTCTTTGAGCTGGTGGCGGTTCACACGATGCCAAGCAGAGCGGTTAGATCAAAAGAAGCCTCGGAAACATACACCACCACGCTCATAAACCTCTTCGTCAAACGCACATTGCGCAGGTAGTCTGGCAGCTTCTCCTTGTCGCCTCCCTCTTTACCGCTGCTGCCATCGTCTCCGTCCTCGTCCTCGTCGTCCTCTTCGACAGCGTCCTCACCAAAGCCCCAGGACGCACCGCTGTCTCGATCGTCAGCAGCGCCACTGCGACGCGACGAACTGCTCTTGCGCTGCACCGCTTTCTTCTCCTGCCGCTTCTCCGACTACCACGCGAGCAAAGAATCCAAACAAGCGCGTCAGAAACGCCTCACTAGCACGCCTCGTAACACCACAGCTTTGCGATCGCACCTTTTCGCGGAACGCCTGCAGGTTGAGCGAGTCGTACTCCTGCGGCAGCAGCTCCGGCGGACCGCAGACCGCGTACAGCCGCGTGGACTCGCCGAAGACGAGCACGTCCCCGATGTGCAGCCGCACAAACTCGCCCGCCTGCACGCGCTTCTTGTTGATGAACGTGCCGTGCGTGCTCTCGAGGTCGCGCAGGAAGAGCGCGCCTTGCGCGTCGAACTGCAGCGCCGCGTGCACGCGCGAGATGGACGGGTGCGCCAGCACGACGTCGCAGAGCGGCTCCATGCGGCCGAAGACGACGCAGCTCTTGCACGCGTCCACGGGTAGCGGCGTGCTCTCCACCACCACGCCGCTCTTGATCACCTCTACGTAGATGCCGAATGCGTTCGCGCCGTCGACGCCCCAGTCGGGAGGCGAGTACGCCGCCATGCTGCTTCGATCCGGGTCGAGTTCGCGATTCTGGAGCGATTCGTGCTCGTTTTCGAATTGTGGAGCTAAGAATCGCTGCTTCTTATTGGCTGAAATGAAGGGCTTATAATCTGAGTTTTGGCCTATCGCGATGCTGGAAGTGCTCTACATCTTGATATATTAGCAAATATTTGAACTCGAAACGGCAGGAAAGTCATCGACGAGCGCTGTGAGCGAGAGGCTCGCTGCCGTTCACGCGACCCGTCTCGTTCTCTTGCTCCTCCTGCCTCCGCTCGTCTCGCGCCGTGTTCGAATTACTAGCTCTCGGAGATCTTTTCGGCGTCGCTGCAGCAGAGAACAGTCGCCTGGCAGTGGCGTTCGACTCGGGTTGCTCCTGGAATCCAGACTCACCATCTGCCGCCTTTCGGGTTGTTGGAGTGGATGAAGAGCCTCGACGCGACGCCTTCGACCGGTTCCTCTCGAACGCTTGTTGGCTCAGGCGATGCACCGCCTCATTCGTCGAGATCAGCGCTTCTCTCTGCATGATGCAAACACGAATGCAAACACGACCAAGTCAATCCCTGCTCGGAGCATGATGACAGTCCGACACAATTTGCAAAGCGCCTTACCATGTCGTCCACCTGAGAGAGCACGCCGTGGTATTTGGCGTCGAGGTACTTGCACTTGGCGCGCGTGGAGCGCACTTCCTGCTCGAGCACTTCGATCTTCAGCTCGTGGTCCCTCCGCCTCTCTCGCTCTCTGTCGAGTTCGCTCGAGAGCTGCAAAGTAAACACACAAGTCACGCAATTGCAGCTTACCCGATGCGATGAGTTTGCAATCTCAAAACGCACCTCGTCCATCTTCTTCGCGAGGTGCATCCCGATGCTCAGCGATTTGTAGCAGACCTGGCTCAGCTTCATCTCGGACGCCTCCTCCTCGTTATCGCGCTGCTCTGAATCATCACCAGGGCTCGACGGCTGGCTGAGGCTGCAATTCTGCTGCTGTCGTCTCTGGTTTCCACGCTCGTCGCTGATGCTGTCGTCGAAGTCCTCGTCGACGCCTGCATCTGTGCCTCCGTCGTCGAAGTCGTACCCAGCCGAGTAGCGCTCGCTCTCGTCCTGCTCCTGGCGATTGGACGCAGGGCTCCGCTGCTGCGTGTGATACTCAGGATGAATCGCGTGCAGATTCGTTGGCGCGACTGACTCCTCCTGCCTCAGCGTCGCTGTCTCGGCTTCGAGCTCGAAGAGCATGCGCTCCAGCACGGCGAGCTCTCCCTGCAGGTTCACTGAGTGGAAACACGACAAACGAGACACAAAGTGAGCATGCACACGCTCGCACACTGCGCTGCGTACAACTGCGCACCTTTCTGAGAGCGGTCGAGCGTGCCTTCGTCGTCGTGGTCGAGCTTGAAGGACACCGAGGCGCCAGCTTTCCGGCGCCGCGCCGAGTCGCCCGAGTCTGGACGCTCTCGCCCCGCACCAGCGCTCATCGGCGTGTTGAGCACGCTGATAGGCGTCCTAGCGCCTGGCAGATAGCGCTCACGGTCATTAGTGCTGCTGTCGTAGTCGTTGTCATATTTGCTCGGCGTCGCCGCCATGTACTGCTGCTGCTGCTGCTGCTGATAATCATGCGTGGACGGACTGCGCGACGAGAAGTGCGCGGTCGAGAGCTGCTGCAGCTGCCGGCGGAGCTGCTGGTGCTCGTTGAGGCGGTACTGCGCACCATCCGTCAGGTACGAGTTCCACGCGGGGCGTCTGCGCGCAGAACCATTCGGCGTCCGCTGCGTCGGCGTCGGCTGCGTCTGCTGCTGCCTCCGCATGCTGCTGATGCTCTGAAGGGCTCTTTATCATTTGAAAATCTTTTGAAAACTGAAAAATGGAAGGACAGCTGGTCTCTGCAGTTGCATACTCTCAAACTAAACTTGGCAGGAGATTAGGAGTCGATAGCGACAACTCTCTTCATTTCGACTATCCCGGTGATTTGCATACGATGCGAAATCGACTCCTCAATGCTCTCGCTCTCGCCAGTTTGTTGCTCTCAATGGATCCTCATAGATTCAATATCCTGATATACAGACTTCGCTACTGCTGGCAGTTGATTCCGCATGCGACGTGTGAGAAAGCTGCGACTTGTGCGAGCAAAGCCAACCCATCCGAAACGACGCAGCGAGAACGCCAGTGAAAAACAAATCAGCAGTTCTGCATCATCGCTTGAACGCCGCCTCGCTCGCTCGCTCGAACCCATCGGCTCCCTCAATCTCGCTCCAGCAGTCTGCCGCGCAAGTCATGGGGCCGACGCGCCGTCCAAAGCACCGCCGCCGCTCGGTTCCCTGCGCCGCGAAGACGACCGACTCGTGCCTCTCGAGCCCTCGCAGCAGCGCCACCAGCTGCACGAGCAGCAACAGCAGCAGCAGCAGCTCTGGCTGCTCCGTCACCGCTGCGACCGCCTGCACGCAGCAGAGTCCGAGCTTCCGGTGCCTCGAGCAGATCTCGATCGACATGACTGTCGACGAGGAGAAGAGCGCCGGCAGCGGCTCCAAGACGCAAGCCGTCTACTACGTGATGCACGTGCGTCACGCAAAGTGCGGTGTCACGTGGAGCCACCGGCGATCGTTCGACGCCTACCACGCCTTCCACGCGCAGCTGATGCTGATCCTGAAGCAGGGCCACGCGTGCCACGGTGACTGCCCGTGGCTCTACAGCTTTCTCGCGAGCTACTTCCCAAAATCCTCGTCGTGCCCGTTCAAGATCTTTTGTCCCAAGCTGATCGCCAAGCGCCGCGAGGCGCTGCTCCAGTGCTTCACGACGCTGCTCACGTTCCTGCTCACGCGCGAGAACCAGAACTGCGACGTGCTCCGCAGCAGCGTGCTCAAGGCGTTCATCACGTTTGTGTACGGCGAGCTGGGGCCGAGCCATCCGCTCGTGAGAGCGCTCAAGATCAACGAGCGGCTCGCGACTGAGGCGGTTCAAGGACTGGAGGCGATGACGCTGACGCCGTCGTCTTCGACGGAAGAAGAGGATGACGCGAGCACGTTCAGCAGCTCGGAGGATACCAGCAGCAGCAGCGAGGGCTCGGCGCCAGCGTGTCCGCTGTGCCGCAACCGCCTGGACGAAGACGCGGCCGAGTCGATCACGTACCCGATCCACCCGCTGTCGAGAACGAGAGCGAGAGCGCAGACTGTATCCGTGTCTGCGTCTGCCGCTTCGTCGTCGTCGTCGTCGTTGTCGTCGTCGTCATCGTCTTCTCTGAGCCGCTACTACGCGACGAAGCTGCGCTGCGGCCACGAGTTCCACGAAGAGTGCATCCTCCAGTGGCTCAACCAGGAGCTCAATTGTCCCGTGTGCGGCCGCTCCGAGCTCTCGCCGAGGCGAAGTGACCGAGCTGCTTCGAGCTCATGTGGGAGTGGATCGTTTTCTTCGTGAGCGCTCAGGCAAAGTGTGTGTGTGTGTGTGAGAGAGAGAGAGAGAGAGAGAGAGAGAGAGAGAGAGAGAGAGAGAGAGAGAGCCTGTGAGCTCGGCGTCATTCATGCAATGCCATTTCAAATGTTCAGCAGCAAGCCTCTTGTCTGAAATAGAAAGCCGTTCTATTGTTGCTGGTCACCTACAGCAGCAGCAATGACGATGGCAGGCTCAGATCACGTGCAAGACTTCCTTTCGCCTGTGAGGCGATAGGCTCACAGCGGCGTTCGCCACTCCGAGCGCGAAGATGCACGCTCCCGCTGCCTCTGTCGGCCGAAACCAGGTCGCACCGAGCCCACCTGCCACGGAAGTCCAGCTCCATGAACCACTCGCGCCACCGCAGTGCCAAAGCGCCACCGCAGACACCACCAGCGCGTGTGATCGCAGCGCGACGAGTGTCCAGCTCGTGCTGCCAGCGTCCCAAGAGCACAACGAGCAGGAGCAGGCGGCCATCCTTAACTACCCGCGTCTCCAGCACCTCCACCAGAACCAGCCTCCCGACTTCTTCCGATCCTTCCGCACGCGCTTCCACGTCGAAGGCGTGTGGCAGCGCACGATGTCGGCGCTGCTCGTGCTGCTGCGCAACGCGTTCGCGAGCGTCAGCGCTGCGTGGCTGCTCACGTACTTCTGCTCGCTCGGCACGCTCTCGTCCAAGCCCGTGGCACAGCAGTCGTACCACCGGTTCCTCACGGCCACGCTCGTGTGGAGCCACTTCTTCTTCTGCCTCGTCGTCTTCTTCGCGCAGGCGTGCTTCCTCGTGCGCAGGCGGTTCCTGAGCCAGCCCGATGCGCCGCCGACGTTCTTCTTCTGTCTCCAGCGCCTCTACAGGCAGACGTACTACTCGTACCTGAGCTCGCTCGTGCTGCTGCTCGTGAGCACGCTGCTCATCGCCCAGTACACGCCTGTGCAGCTGCGCAAGTACAAGCTCGAGTTCTACATCGGCTGCTTCTGCTCGCACGACTACACGACACACGCTGTAATCTCGACACGGCGCATCATCGAGCTAGAAACGGTTGGCGGTGAAGCGGTCGCCGCTCGCAGGACAGCAGCAGCAGCAGGCAGAGGCTCACGCACAGGTAGTCTAGGCGCTGTTCGGCGCTACGTCGCAGTCTTCGTCACGTACAGCCCGCTGGCGACCGCAGTCGTGCTCGCGGGACTCTTTGTCCACGTCGTCAGCCACTACCACATCACGACGCAGACCGAGATGCTCGCGTTCACAGCAGGCAGCGTCGCGGTGAAGCTCGCCGTCCAGGGAACGATCAAAGTGTACGTGATCAGGCGGAACGTGCGCGACATCCGCACGATGTGCGTCGCGGTCGGGCTGCCGACCGTGCTCATCGACACGCAGCTGCGCGTGGCGCTCCAGCGCGTGCAGAGCGCGCAGCTCACGATCACCGGCTCGGTGCTCCTGGCGGTCGTGGAGGTCGCCATGCGCGCCGGCAAAGTGCTGCTCGTGCTGCTCGAGATCCGCCACGAAGACCACAAGACGCACCCGCAGACAGACTCGAGTGCGATAGAGCAGCCGGAGCAGATGCCAGCGCAGCAGCTGTGGCCCGTGGTTCCTCCAAGAATCGCGAACCACAGACGCTCGTCCTGCGCGACACCCGACGCGCGCTTCCAGCGCTGGCGGAAGAAGGTGCTGGCGTTCCACACCGCCGAGATCTACGCCGACATGTCTGCTGAGTACATCGCGATCGGCTGCTCGGCCGCGCTGCTGTACTTTTACTGGAGCCATCCAAAGTACGAGCTGCGACTGATCAATGCAGCAGCACGAGCTTCTTCTGCAGCAGCACCAGCAGCTCCCACAACGACAGACGAGCACGAGCGGCCAGTGAACCAACTACTCATGCTCGGTCTCCAGGTCGGCGCCGAGATCGGGATCGACTACGTCTCGTCGCTGCTCGAGACGAGCGCCGGCATCGACTTCCACGAGCTGCGCAAGTACGGCCCGTTTGTCGCCTGCGTGTTCATCAGCGTCGCCGTCGTCAACATCCTCATCTCGGCCGTGATCTTCTTGCGCGTCTAGCGTTGCAGAGTGCGTTCCCGGATCCCTCGCATTGAGTGAATGGCCACTCCGTCTGCAGCACCGGACGGCAAAGATCCCGAAACCCGAAACGGCGCGGACACGTTGAAGTTGTCCATGTGGACTCAACACACCTCGATCTGGGATTAGTCAGAAAACCACATCGACATTTTGGGAGAAGAGCGCATGTCGAA
>JAADWH010000114.1:0-46075 GCA_023335995.1 Globisporangium nagaii
CACGAAGAGCAGCGGCAGTGGCAACGTTGACGTGTCGCTCGAGAGCAAGGACGGCAAAGTGACTACTTCTGCGTCTGCGCCTGCTGCCTCGGGCGACGTGAAGCAAGTGTCCAAGTACGGACGCAGAAACCTGCGCGCGAACTAGGTAGCTCGATATCCGTGTTTGTATGTATGTATGTGGCTCGTAGAGCGCCGCGAGCTACCTTGTAATGTCGAAATGCAGTCCAGTGTGCGTCCTTCCATTCAGCCAGTGAGTGACTCCACCTCGATGAGGACTTCCAAAGAGTGCTTCAACATCGCCAAACCTTCCATACAGAGTAATGTGATGTATACATTTCGATAGGTCAGCATCACCGAAAGCCACTCCGTCACACACAAAACGACGAGCGCAAGCGATGAGCCTGCTGTTCGGCGTGGACGTGGGCACGACGGCCGTCAAGTGCGCCGTCGTGCGCACCTCTGCCAACCACGAGCTGCTCGCCGCATCCTACGTGGCGCTCGCCGACGTCCCGCTGTCTACGCGCTCAGCTGGCGCTGTCCAGGGTGAGCAGCAGGTGGAGCAGGTGCTGCTCGCGGTGCACAAGGCGATCACGACGCTCTCAGCGGAGCTTCGCGAGCAGGTCGCGTCGATCGGGATCTGCGGACAGGTGCCTGCGTGCATGCGTGCATTGCTGCAGCTCTGTGTGTTATGATCTTGCTGTCCGGCTGACTTTACTGGGACTGCTAACCGTTGGAACCGCAGATGCACGGAATCATCTGGTGGCGTAGCTCGTCCGTCCAAGCCCACGTCCAGGAGCTATTGAAGCCCGACAGAGCCGCGGCGCGAGCGTCTGACGAGCGAGCGCGGCCTGCCTGGAGCAAGTTGATCACTTGGCAGGATCAGCGCTGCTCGCCCGCGTTTCTCCATCAGTGCAATACCGCGATCAGCGCACGAAAGGCTGCGAGCTCGTCGTCGTCGTCGTCGTCTCCGCTGGCGACTGGCTACGGACTCGCGACCTACGCGCACACACTGGCGACTGAACCTGGAGCGCTCGAAGGCTTTGACGCATGCGGCACGATCCAGGATTTTGTCGCGTTCATGCTCTGCGGTCACAGCTCGCGAGAGGCAGCGAGCATCGACACGACGAACGCGTTCAGCTGGGGCGGCTTCGATATCGAGAGCGGAGACTGGAACCGCCACACGTGAGTATCATGCTCGCGGATGTGTAGTTGATAGGCTGCGTGTATACGAGTCGCTCGCTGCTGATATCAAATCTGAGTCGTGGAAATGCAGGGTCTCAGCACTCCAGATCCCGCTGGAGATGCTGCCGACGGTGAAGCAACCAGGAGCTGTCATCGGTCACGTGCCAGCAGACGCACCGTTCGGATTCGCTAGTGGGACATCAGTGTCCGTTCCAATTGGCGACCATCCGAGTTCTGTCCTCGCTGCCCTAGTGCAGCAGCAGCAGCAGTCGCACGATCAGGATCATCTGGAAACCAACCTCACATGTACGCTCAGTGTCAGCCTGTCACTCACTTCGTTTCTCTTTATGGCTCACCAATGCTTGTTTTGTGGTGTGCTTTCTGTACGCAGTGGTGAACTTCGGAACGTCTGCTCAACTGGCGCTACTGCTCTCTGCGGACGAAGTGAAGGGTCTCCACAGCGCGAGCAAGAGCTTCGAGGTGCGGCCATTCCTGTTTGCGAACCAGTTCGTCGGCGTCGCGGCGTCACTCTCAGGGTGAGTCCATTACGATTGCTCTGCTGGACTATGTTCTCATTGTCTGACAGTACTCTGTTGCCCAGCGGCAACACCTTTGCGTGGTTTGTCAAGCAGTGTCGAGAATGGATCCAAGAGCTCCAGATGAACGACACAAGCTCACGACAGAGCGACTCGGATGACGATGATGATGATGCGCGCTGGTACAAGCGGCTGATCGATCTGGGATTGGCGAAGCTCGACACGAAGCTCGTGTTCCATCCGACGCTCAATGGCGAGCGAGCGGATCCGGATGTGCGCGGCAGCATCCAGCAGCTGCGCATGTCAAACGGGTCGCTTGGAGACGTCAGCGCCGCGCTCTGCAGAGGACTGGTCGACAATCTCTTTCGTATGGTTCCAGAGGAGCTGCACGCCTCGGTGGCGAGTCGAAAGTGCGTTTGGCGCTGTGGCTTGGTGTGTTAGTGCTCTCCCTCTGATGTGCTAACTGTGCATCACATGCGTGTATTCGGACATGGCGTTGCAGGATGATTGGCACTGGCTCGGCGCTCGTCCGCAATGAGCTCCTGCGGCGCTGTCTCGCTGCGAAGCTCTCGGATCCTGCGAGGCAGCTGCAGATCCAGCACGCAGCGGACGCTGCAGTCGGCGCTGCGCTCGCGCCAGTGTGCTTGCTCCCGCGGCCGAGGTGAGCGAACTGGGAGTCGACATGTTGTCTTTTCACCCAGCATAGCGACCCAATGTTCAATAAGCTAGTTTGAAGTGTCGTACGGCAGTTGAGAACGGAAGGCTAAATCGTCAATGAGCGCAAAAGTGATGAAACTGCTGATGCAGGAGCTGACGGAGAAGCACTCTGCCACCATGAAGGAGCGCCTGAGTCGCTTCCGTGAGGACAACGCGCGCACGAGCGTCAAGATCGCGTACACAGCGATGCACGGCGTCGGCCACACGTTCACGAGCCGCTCGCTCGCGGCTTTCAACCGCAAGCAGTGCGTCCTTCACCGAGCCACAACGAAGTCGAAAGGAATCGGTATACTCTGGAGAATCGCTAATGGCTCGAAGCAATACTCTCCACAGCAACGCGGACACGTCAGCTGCTCACCGTCGAAGTCGCTCCTGACAGCGCGCAGTGACTTGTCGAGCAAGTTGCTGAACGCTTTCTCATACTTGCCGATCACGACTGGATTGCCCGATCTGATCTCGACGACCTTGCCGTTGGATACGGCGTTCTCGGACCAGTTGAATGATCCGTTGATCAGCACCTTCTTGTCACAGATGCAAAACTTGTGGTGCAACAAAAAGTTCTTCCTACGCTCGTGGTAGTAGACCTCCATACCCTCCAACACGAGCTCACCGACTCTGGATCCATGGGTGGTCATTTTCCCGTAGTCAGCGATGATACGGACTGTCACGCTCGCTCTTGTGAGCAGCGATGAGCGCGTTTACCAGCTTCTCGTTCGAAAGCATGTACATGCACGCGTCCACAGACTCCTTCGCGCTCTCGATCGCATTGAGGATTCGCTTGACATGCCGACTCTCGAATTTTGGTGGTCTGGGAGCACCTTCTTGATCGCCACGCGCTCGCGGGTCTCTGCAGCTACGCCAGAAAGAGCCATCGGAGGCGGCATCGGATGCAGCACGCACGGCAGCGTACACGGCGCAGTACGTGCTGCGTCCGATCTCCTGGTGCTGCTCGGGTGCGCTGCTCGTTGACGCCGATGGCATTCACAGTTGAGGTGAAAAGTAACACGGTGTGCTGAAAGGGTGTGAAGTAACACTTGGATCTTGCTGAAAGGGTGTGAAGTAACGTGAAGAAACCCAATGTGGACGCGGAATCCTTCGATCGCCCGTCGCCGCAGAATCCCAAGCAGCGCCAGAGAGCAAGAGGCAGCGAGAGCGAGAACGACGATGGGCTGCTGCTGCTCGCGCGAGGACGACCGCTTCGACGGCAACGAGTCGCTGCTGCCCAAGAGCAAGCAGGCGTACGTCTCTGTGCATGCGGCTGTGGAAATCCGGGCTGCCACCTCACGTGTGTGTGTCTCTCTCTCTTTGATGGATTGGTTCGCTAACTAACGAACTGCGCAGAGAGAAAGGCGTACACGACGACTTTGAGCGCATCGACGTGGCGAAGAAGGTCGCGGTGAGCGGCGGCGGCGTGCAACTTGGCGGGAGCTACAAGAGTCCCGAGCCGTCGCTGGCGCCGCTGGCGAGTGGGCACGCCCATGCGCAGAGCAACCACCAGCATGATCACACCCACGACCACGGCCACAGCCATGGATCGCATGCTACAAGTCCCAAGAAGCACGCGCCTCCAGCGCCAGCGCCAGCAGCAAAGCCTGCTGCTGTTGTGGAGAGCGTGGATCTGCTCGGCTTGGAGAAACCCGACGCATCGGCGTCCCAGCTGTCAGCGGAAGCGCCGCCGTTCCAGCCGCTGTCAGCCGATGCGCCACCGTTCCAGCCGCATGCAGCTGTGCCAGTCGCGAACGCAAAGCCTCCAACCCCAGTGTCTCCATCATCAGCACCGGCAACAGTAGCAACAGCAGCAGCTACTGCAGCGAAAGTAGTGTCTCCGCAGAAACCGACGCCGAAACCTGCATCTCCCTCACCAAAGCCCGTCGCTGCAGCGCCAGCCTCTCCGTCCCGTCCAGTCGAAGTCACCGTGGCTCACGTTGCCACACCAGCTGCCCCTCCGATCGAGAAGCCAGCATCTTCGTCACCGCCAAAGAAGCAGCTGGAGCGAAAGCTCTCCAACAACACTGACGCTGCCTCCGTGGCGTCGGCGTCGACGTCGACCCTTTCGAACGACAACGATGACGACGACAACGACGACGGTGGTGCGGAGAAATCGTCGTCTGCAGCGTCAGGCGGCGCGTCCAAGAAGTCCAAGAAGAAGAAGAAGGTGGGTGTCCTAGTCACCATTCTGTCCTTTGTCATGCTCCAACGGTTCTAATGCTGTCTGCTTGTGCTGCTTGCTGTGCTCACAGAAGGGAAAGAAGTGAGCTCTCATGAGAAGTCAGAGCTCGACCGTGTGCAGAATCGAGTTCGGTGAGACGCATCCGAGCTCAGTGGTTCTGTTGAATTGGCTGTGAGTATCAGACAGCTGCCGAGAGCAACGACAGAGAGAGAGAGAGAAAGAGAGAAAAAGAGAAAGAAAGAGAGAAAGAGAGCTGTCCACTCACACAAGACCGCTTGTGAGTCGTGACAATGGAAAACCAGAGACAAAGCGAGGAGACAGAGGTGTGTTGAGTAAGAAGAATCCTTTTGACTCGCACGAGAAGGAGAGAGAATCAGCCGATGGACATGCGTAATCGCTTCTTGCGCGCCGACAGGAACTCTGCGTCGTCGTCGCGACCCGTGCGCAGCCGCTGCTCCTGCTGGTGCTTCTCCGCCATCTCCATCAGATCGCTTGCGATCTTCGTCAGCTCCTTCACCTCCTCGCGCAGCTGGTTGCTCTGCAGACGCTGCTCCAGCAGCTCGTCCTCCTGCGTCTTCACTTTGCTGCGCAGCTGGCCGTCCGCTCTCTGGAGCTGCTCGGCTTTGCTCGCGAGCACGGCTTTCTCGGTCTCCAGCTGCTCGATCCTGGCGCGCAAGCCCTTCTCGACGTCGCCGCTCTTGTCCTGCATCGCGAGCGCCGACTGCGCGCTCTGCCGCAGGGCTCGGCACTCTTTCTCCAGCGCCACGAGCTGCTCCTGGGCCATTTGCTCGGCGCGCTGAGCGATCTCCACCTCGCGACGCAGCGCTGCGGTGTCGACGCGGTGCTTCTCTTCGAGATCCTGCTTCACGCGCTCGAGCGAGGCGACACGCTGCTGGTCCTTGCTGTCGAAGCGGTGCTGGAAGTGCGAGATCGACTGCGCGAGCACCGTCTCCGTCTTCTGGTACTTGAGCACCTGCGCGTTCAGCGTCTCGACGCGCTCTTGCGCTCCGAGGAGCACAGCGTTCTGCTTCTCAAACGCGCTCTGCAGATTCTCGCGCGCCGCTTTTTCAGCCTCGAGCGCCGCGACCAGTTTGTCGACGTGCAGGTCTTCGCGCATGCCATTCAGCGTGCGCTTGTGATCCTTCATGATCGTCTCCACGCCTCGCTGCAGCAGCTGGTAGCGTCCCTCTGCCTGCGTGCCGCCGCGCTGGAGCTCCTGGATCTGGTGCTCCAACTCCACGATCTGCTTCCGCAGCGCGAGCATGTGTTCGTCCGCCGCGATCTTCGTCTCCAGCCGCGCCTGCTGCACCTTCGCGCGCACCTGCGCCTGCGAGAACTCGAGCGTGTACTGCTCGTCGTCGCGCTCGTCGTCCTGCTCGCGTGCGCTCGTTTCGTGTGTGTGAACTGTCCGTCTGTCCTCGCGATCGTGTCCGCTGCCTGTCGGTGCATCAGCAGCTGCGTGTGTGCTGTTGTCGCCCGCGTCCGTCGCCGCCGCTGTCGTCTGCGGCTGCGCGTCGCGTTCGAGCGCCGCCATCGCGCCTGCTTTCTGTTTGCCTGTTTGAATGTTTTTGGCGCGTCTCGATATGGATGCCGGAAAACGATGCTGTCGCATCGGGGAATCAGCGAATCAGCTGTCAGATCTCCCACTTTCAGCGAATCATCTGTCATCTCTCCTGTGCCAGCGCAGCGACTGGCCGAAAATGCCGTGGCGCATATCCGCCCTGCTTTGCTGGTGCAGAACGAAACTACCCCACGACAGTTCAGCAAATGCGCCACCAGCGATGGCAAGCCACGATCCGAGCAGCCTCGCTGCGTCGACACCAGTCCAAGCAGCAGCAGAAGAGAATGTGGGGAGGCGCGCGACGGAGTGCGCCTGCGCGCTGGCCGCTCGCGGCGCCGCTGCCCGTGGCGCCGATGCTCCTCTCCGCGGCGACCGCGTCGTACTTTGTGGAGCAGCGCGCGTCCTCGTCTCCAGCGCTAAACGCGACGCCTGACGCGCCATCGAGCTCCAGCAAGCACGCGTCGTCGGACTGCGTGTCGTCCACCGCGCTGCTGGTGTATCGCGGGCTTGGCGCGGGGCTCGCGTGGACGGTTGGCGTGGACGGCTACGCGCTGCTGAGCGCGCCAAACTCGCTCTGGGAAGAGCGCATCGCCGGGAAGAAGAACGCAACGGTGCCCAAGGAGATCGCCAAGTCGTTCGCGTGGCTCTGCGGCCGCAACATGTTTGGCTTCGCGAGCTTCCTCGGCATCTTCGGCGGCGTCTCGTGCAGTCTCGAGATGGTGCGCGGGAAGAACGATCTGCTGAACCCGTTCATGGGCGGCTTCTCGGCGGGGCTAGCGCTGCTCCCCGGCGAGCTGCGCAGTCCGCGCGCGATCCTGACGAGTGCGGCGCTCTGTGGCGTGGCGTCCATGGGGTTCCACTTCTTCATCCCGTCTACCGGCCAGAACAAGAGTGAGGGAGACGCAAGAGGCGAGTGCACGCACGGCCGCGACACCGGCGGAATGTAGAGCGAGCGAGCGTGTGTGCGGCTCATAACAATGTAACCAGCGTGTCCAAATACACAGCATGCAACTCATGAGCTGGATCGAGACGCAGCGTCGCGCGAGACTCGGTCTGTGTACCCGCTGCGTGCCCGCAGTGTACCGACGTTGTACCCGCCGCCTCGAGATCGCATTTCGCAGTCGTCGAGTTCTATTTGAGGGTGCTCGAGTGGACTTCCGATGCGAGCTTGGTATGCGTTCTGGGCTGCGACGCCTCTGACGAAGCCCTCGCTCTGCCTGCGTCAGCGTGAAGAAGAGTTTCGCTGCACGCACAGCGCTTTTCTCCGCACCGGCAGCACCAGAGCGGACAGCGAGGCACACGCGATGCGCGAGCGACGCCACCAGAGCGGCAGCAGCAATGCGAACCAGCGACCAGTGTCCGCTGTGAGTCCGTCACGGCTTCGTCCGCCTCCTGCGTCGCTCGCAGCGTCGCCACGCAGCCAGAACGCAGAGTCCGTGCTGTCGTCGCCTTCGCGAAAGGAGTCGAGTTTGCTGTCAGCAGCAGCGGCAGTGGGGAGAACGACAGGGTCGGTGACTGCGAGACGACCACCGCCGACGTCGACTCTGGCGTCGGATCGACAGACTTCAAAGCGGCGGATCCAGGTATTGCGCTGTGATCTGTGAGCGGCTTGAGACTTGGCGACCAGCAACGCGTACTCAGGTGTCTGTCGATGCGTGCTAGAGCGCGAGAGGAAGCAGCGAGAGGCATCAGCAGCCACTCAGTGGCGACCACGACGCTACAATCCAAATCCAGCAGAGGTGAGCACGCTATTTGTCAGCTGATGCGGATGCTGAGGCTGCCCACCGGAGCTAACTCACCGAGCCATCTGCCAGTCTGCCGAAGCTGAACCTCCACGCAGCATCAGCATGTGTGGACGAAGGCATCTCTCGCTCTCAAAACGGCTCGCAAGTGCAATGGGCGGTGAAAGTGACTGAATCGCCGTCTCTCTCCAGCAACAACGACAAACACACCGCCACTACAACAGTGAACGCACGGATAGAGACGCACCAGTCGCCGTCACGCTCGAAGGAGATGGAGCAGTTTTGCGACCTGCTGCGCGATCGGTACGACGGCAAGCGTAGCCTGCGCGTGGCGTTCCTGAATTGGGATCGCGACAAAGACGGTCGCCTGTGCGGCAAGGAGGTGCGCGAGATGATCCAGACACTCGGGTTCGCCTCGCGCCTCGGTCCCGAGAACGTCGAGGGCATCATCCAGCACATCGGGACGCTGCCATCCTCGTGAGTCCACATGTCAGTGAGCTGCTGCATCAGAGTCAGGTTGCCGTATCTAATCCTGCGTGGTATCGGACACAGGAGTCTCCGGTACGAAGACTTCTGCGGGTTCATCTACGGCCGTCCCGACCCAACTGGATCAGCTACCACGAATGGGAAGCCGTCGACAGCCTCACACGAGCTCGCAAGTGCTGACCTCGGCTCCGACCGAGCGCTGTACCCGGACGCGAGCCACGTGCTCAACATCCTGCGCAAGAAGTACGCATCGCGCAAGTTCCGCAAGGTTTTCCGCGACTGGGACGTCGACAAAGACGGCTGCATCACGATGCTCGAGCTCAACAGCAACCTGCGGCGCCAAGGCGTGCGACTCGCCTCGGAGCAGGTGAAGGAGATCTTCGACGCCTACGACGGCGACCAAGACGGTCGACTGCAGTACTCGGAGTTCGTGAAGCTCATCTTTGGTCCAGTGCAAGACCTGCACGGCAAGCCGACAGTGCACGCGAGGATCAGGGAGCAAGCGGAGCTGCACGGTCCTCCGCACGACCCGTTCCTGATCCTTCGCAACTCGGCTCTTGAGAAGCCAACCAGCGTGGACGTACGAGTGAAGTCCTCGCCCTTGTGAGCCGCTCGCTTTGATGCTGATGCTCGGTGTCTTTGTCTGTGTGCGAATAAACGCAGGAGAACGCTATTCGAGCGGCTGTGCAGCGCAAGGTGAAAGCGTTCGCGCCTCGCATCAACGACGCGTACGCAGCTTTCGATGACGACCACAGCGGGAACCTGTCCTACTCCGAGTTTCGACAAGGGGTACGCTGGCATTGCAGCTGGAACTCTTGCACTTTCGTGGGTTTGTCTGACAAGACGACGCGTACTGTGCATGCATGTGCACGCGTTGCAGCTGAAGCAGCTGGGCTTACAGTTCACTGACCGAGAGTTCCGGCACTTGGCTCAAGCTGTGGATACTGACGGCAGCGGGGAGATCAGCTACAAGGAGTTCAGCAATCTGTTCAACCAGAAGCCAGGACAATCGGGCGTTGCTGGGACGACATCGCTGGTCCATTCGAGCCCAGAGACGCCAGAGAAAGACAAGGAGACTCGTCCGAAAGCAGCGGCGTTTGACTTTGCGCACCTGACGCGGTGAGTGTTGCCTCTGTATGTCTGTCTTGCTGTGCTTGCCTGTCTGAGAGTGTAAAGCTCTGTGCGAGCAGGAGATCGAAGATACCAACGCGGCACGGACAAACTCCGGTTCACGACACCAGCGCAATGCTATGGTGCGTTCAGCAATCGTATCTGACTCGGAGCCGCAGTCGTATCGCTGACGTCTTGCTGGGCTTGTATGCGTTGTAGGCATGCGGAGCAGAATAAAGCAGAGACTTCAGCCCAGCCGCGGTTCGCGACGGAGACCCAGATGTACGGGTCAGGGCAGCATTTCAAGAAAGCATCAGGCGCGTCGCAGTCCCACTCGGCATCGTCAGTGACGACCACGCTCGGCCAGGAAGACAAGCAGCGCAAGCACGCCAACTTTGTGAGCCGGCTGCACCGAATACGCGCGCAACAGCAGGACTACGACGCGAAGACCGAGCACCTGCACGACGCGTACGCCAAGAGCCAGGAGCGGCGCGCGCAGACGTTGCACAGGCACCAGCAGCGCTACACACAGTCCATCGAGGAGCAACAGCGCCAGACGTCCCCGTCGCACGCCGACCACCGCCACCACACGTAGCCACCCACAATTCTGACAGAAGACACTCGGCAAATGTAGCCATTTCAGTGCTCACACGTCGCATACAATGTGTGGGCCACGCAAACCTGATGTGGCCCACCCGTATTTGCAGGGTGCTTCTCTTTTTTCCGAGCCAGAATTGGTCACCATTCCGACACGAGGAGCTAGGACGACGCAGCCATGATGCGCGAGGTGTTCGAGGCGTTCTTGACGGACCCGATCCACATCAACGAGGACATCTACGCGCTCTGGCTGGAGGGCCACAATGTGAACGATGCGCTGCTCATCCGCCTGCGCACGCCGATCGACCTGCCGGTGCTGGGCGACGAGCAGAAGCTGCAGGAGCTGCTGTGGCGCGACACGGTGGACCAGTACCGGCTGTACGAGAAGCTCGAGCACTACCTCATGCAGCCGAGCCTCTTCCGCTCGCAACTGCTCTTCCAGATCCCGCCCATACAGCAGCACTACATGATCGAGCGCTACTACTCGCTCGACGGGCAGGTCGGTCGCTGGCTCGTGGGCAAGAAGCTCAGTGCGAAGCTCCAGAAAGATCTGGACGAGATCAGCGACCAGGCTCAGCGCACGCTCAAGAGGTAGGTGCATACCCCGCACGGAGTTCTTGGTTCTGAGCGCGCGCAGCTATTGGTAGACAGCTGGCTAGCTGAGGCTAACGCTGTTTGTGGCTCTGTTGCTGTTGTAGCTGTCGGCGCCAACTGGAGAACCTGAGCCGCGTGTACTCGGCGATGGAGGACCGGAGCTTCCAGGGCGTGTCGTGCAAGGTGATCAGCGAGCTGTATCTTATCTCGGAGAAGCTCGCGAGCAAGTACGCGTGCGTGATGTTCCTGCAGCACGCGCGCCTGGAGATCCACCCGACGCAGCGTGTCACGGGCTTCCTTACGTGGCACGACCTGCTCTTCTTCGCCGCCGTGCTCATGACCCACTGGATCCCGCAGCGCACGCACCTGCCGCTGCTCGTGCGCGGCCGAAGTGCTCCGAGCATCGATGCCAGTGCCTCCGTGTCGCCGAGAGCGTCGCAGCTGGGCTCTCAGCAACACCAAGGAGGAACACCTCACACGGGCATGGCGCTGTATGTCGCCAAGCCGCCTGTCGTTGAGCACGGCGCGGAGATCGGGCTGCGAGTCGGTGACGACTGGCCCTCGATCGCGTTTCTGCAAGAGCGACTGACGCCGTTGTGCGTGCGCGCGACGAGCGGCTTGGATTTGGGTACGCGACTGACGAACCACCTGCGCGACCTGAAGGCGCATCTGATCAACGACGGCGAGGCGCTCGCAGTGTACCGCAGGAAGGTGATGGCGCACATGGAGTCGGTCTATCGCACTGAGAACCTCCACGATCTCTCGGTGAAGCTCTATCTGATCGTCCACGGGGTACGCTCAAGTATCCTTTTTGGTTGGCTGTGGTGGCTTTGTCGGGATTGAAGGGCTATCTGGCACTAATGTGTGATGTTGTTTCATAGTTCCTGACGATTGGCGCAGGGCTCTCGCAGCCGAAGGAGCTGAAAGATCTGCTGGAGAACCTCATCACGATGATCGCGCGCGTGCTGAAGGACTGCGGCGTGCAGATCTTCCAGCTCAACGACCTCTTCAGCGCGCTCATCGAGTACGATTTCGTCGCACTTGACTGCGTATTTTTTCTGCGGTGTCCCAAGGGCTGACGCTGATGCATGTTCTTTTCCTGATGTGTGCACAACAGCTCGCTCGCGGAGCTGGACGTGTGGTACTTGAGCGCCCAGGAGACGCGCGGCTCGCTGCTGGCAAGCTGGGAGCGCTTCCTCAGCGTCTGCCGCATCCTCATCCTCACCATGTACGCGCGGATAGACTGATGCTCCAGGTTTTCATTCGCACGAGCGTTGGCTGTTAATCATTTTAGTACCAAGCTACTTGTCCCTGCGTACTGTTCAGTTCGTATTCGTCTCATAGATATGTCATAGTCTCCTCCTCCTCCTGGTAACTTAAAAATCACGTCGTCACTTCCTCGATCCTGCTGCTCGAGCTGCTCGAGCTGTTCCGGTCGCTCTCGGTCTCCGGGTACGCGTGCAGGCAGCCATCGTCCGTGAGCTGCGACGCGCCGAGTAGCTTCACGGTCGAGAACGGGTCGCTCACTAAGTCGAACAGCCCCGCCGCGAGGTCTGCGCGCGGCTCCATCTTGAACACGCGGCCGTCCAGGTTGAAATAGAAGAGCGTGACGAACGGGAAGATGTACTCCTGGCCGATGAGCCGCTGCACCATGGCCTCGTCCTCGAGAATGGGCTTGAAGAAGTGCTTGATCGTGTCCCGCGAGATGCGCAGCGCCGAGATCCCCTGGACCTTGATTATGTACACGGTCGGGTCGTCGCTGTCGAGCGGCTGGATCGAGTCCACCTGCAGCTTCACATTGGCGTGGTACCGCGAGTAGTTTTTCCACTGCAGCAAGAACGTGTCGAGGTCGTGGAACGCCGGCGACTGCACGTCGTCGAGCATGATCGAGCGCAGCAACGACTCGAGCAGCTCGCCACCGTCCGTGCACTTGGCCGGGTCGTACCCGCGCGCGAAGTGCTGGTAGTAGTCGTGCACTTTGTCTGCCACGAGCCCCGCGGCGTTCGCGTGCCGCACCATCTGAATTGACTGCATGAGCACGCGCGTCTGCTCGAGCTCCCAGATCTGCCGCTGCACGCTCTCGAGGTCGCCGCGCATGAGCGACTCGCGCGACGCGACGCGCCGGAAGCCCGCGTAGTCGTAGCCGAAGCGGCTCAGGTTGCGGCAGTTCTTGGACTTGCGCCGCGGCTTCCGCGCGTGCGTGGTCGTGATCGTGGTCGTGGCCGTGATCGTGATCGTGGAATCGCGGTCTGCATGCGCTCGCGCGGGTCGCGGGGACAGCACTAATTGCGACTCAACTGTCTGGCGCTGGAGCTGTGGCGGCATGGGCGTCTCGATCACCGCCAGCTGCGACGAGTCGGGCAGCAGCGCGAGCGCGATGGGGACTGGCGGCGGCGGTGCGACTGCGCTCGCGCCGCGCCGCCGCCGCCGCCGCTCATTGCGCGAGATGTGAGGGATCGATAGCATGGCGGAGACTGGAGAACAGCAGGCGACTCTCTGCAAGAGTGGATGAGCCGATGGCGTAACGCCCGATGAGCTCGTGGGCGGAGCGCGAGTGCGCGTGCGCGTGCGCGGAGCTGCTGGGCGATCAGAGAGAGGTCGAGTGGCGAGGCGTCTCGTGCAGACGCAGCCAGACGGGTGGGCGGAAGAGCGGAAGAGCTGGAGTGGCGGAGGCGTCTGTCCGTCCGACCTTCCTCTGCTGCTCCTGCTGGTCGTGCTTAATTTGCAAATGTGGGGAAACTCTTCTTCCTTTTTCTGTCGCTTTCGCTTTTTGGAGGTGGCGAAATTGATGCCACACTCGATAGCACGGCGTTTTCGACGAGAACGGAGAGAGCCCGATGCAAACCATATACTAAATTGCTGTGCGCGTTCGCGCCAGAAACGAGCGAGGCGCGACTTGGAGAGGGAGCAACTTTCATAAAGTCAACAAAATGTTTAAACTCATTTGGGAAGTGAAAAGATCGTCTTTATCATTTCTCATCATGTCCCACCAAATCGAGAATTCCTTTCATCACCCTGGACTGCGTTGAGCTCGCATTGTTTTCGGTACGACGACAACGCACCAGTGCTTCTCCACGCCCCTTGCTCGTTTCATTTATTGCGCCTCTCGTAAATCGTCTGCCAGCAAGAGCTCTGGAGGCATTTCTACACTGTCCGTCGGCAACATACCCCGCTGGCGCCAAGACTTCACAGTGCAACAGTTCTTGCAAGGAAGACCACGAGACTTTCTCTGCCGTTTTTCGCCTCACCAGCGTGCAGTTCTCAAGCGCCAGATCAGTCGAATTATCTTACACAAGCAGCCAGCGCTGCAAGCTGCAAACACACGAAAAGGTCGCTGAACCGATCGAGGCTTTTGTTTCTCTGGAATGTCGTCTTTGCTGAAAGTCGAATTGCGCAGTGCAGAACAACACAGCGAGCCACGATGCATCATCTGCGTGCTCCTGACGACATGTCCAGGACGCGAGGAGCGGATGGTTTGCTCGACAAGCTCTCGCGCTCAGGCGAATGAGGTGCGTGAGAGGACCGAAGCAGGAGGGAAGAATTACAGCCATGTCCCGTTTGATGCGAAATCGCTGCTCGAAATTCCAACATTATGTCGACTTAACAGACAGTGAGATTCAGCAAAAGTGCGATTGTGCAGGATAAAAAAACGCAAGCTGTTTATACCCGTTCTCTTTCATGGCTTCTCTTTCAATGAGAAACGAAAACATCAAGGATAAAGCAGGATTCTCTCTGCGAGAATCTCGTTCAGCTTGAACTCGACCACATCGTTGCAAAGGCTTCTCCACCGAGACGGCGAGAATGCTTGGCGACACAAACTGTTACCGCTTTTTTGTGAACACTCCATAAGGATCCCCAAGCGGCGTAATCACTCTTTCGAGTAAACTTGCAAAGTCGACTATCTCGAAAAAGCAATCTCAGATTCAAATGACCAATTGTCGAAAATGCCGTCCTGCCTGCGACTCGAGGCGTGTTCACTTGAAAACTCATGGCGATCGTAGAAGTGTGCCTCCATTGAGTTTGCGCGCTCTCCTCCTGGCTCAGAATGTTCATAGATAAGTCTGTCCTCCTCTTCTCCTTCTGATTGTGTTCATTCCGTTCACGATTTCAGAAGCGCGGTGACGAAATGGATGCGTCCTGCACGCATCTATTGACATGTCGGATCGGTCTGGAACGCCGGCCCAAAGCAGAAGCAGCAGCACGACGGTGAGCTCGAGGGCGGCGGCGCCCACTCCCGCAAGTACGTCAGCTGGTCGATCTGCCGAAAGATGTCGTCTTCCGATTCTGAGGGGAAAATCAGATTTGCAGCGAGAATGAGAAAATGGCAAGCGCAAACAAACAAGGGTGGCAGCGTCCATCGGTCGGTGCTGTCATCCGCACCTAGCGTCGGGCGGTCTCCGGTGATCTCGAGTGACTTGCCAGCCTTGAGCTGCCGAAGACCCTGCACACATTGAGATCGCACACAGCGTGAGAAATCGCTCCACATCGGCAAGTAGCCCAGTGCCATCACATCATCTCATGTGTCCCCAAGCAGCCGCCGCACCTCTATCCAGTACATCGCTGCGTGGTGCGAGACTGCTCGCAGCGTGATGACGGTGCCGTTGATGCCGAGTTTGAACACGCGCACCTCGTTCTGTGCTGCAAATGTCAGATCATGCGGTGGCGAGAGAGCGCGTTGAGTTCAACAGCCACAAACGCAATCGATGAAAGAAGGGGAGCTCGTGCACATGGCTCGTACACACGCCGCTCTCCTGGATGAGAGTGATCTCCGAGGCTTTCCGGATGTCCGTCGACATCACTGTGACTTGGTGCGTGGACTGGAAGCATAACGAGACATCTAAATAAGTAATCGACACATACGGCCATGCAGATAGACTCAGACGCCAAACACATGACTAGCGAGCCACTGGCAGACTCACGTGTACGCGGTAGACCATAAGCTGGTAATCGACTGTCTGGAAGAGGAACGGTCGCCACGAGCCGTCGAGCTTCTTGTACTCGAGGAAGCCCGAGAGCCCTATCGTAGCACAGTACATTACACACTCAGGCAGGTAAGCACAGCGCACAAGCAAGCCCAGATTCAGACTCAGAGGTAGGACGCTCACAAACCTCCTTCGTCGCGCATGACGCTCACGCTGCTCGTCCGCCGCCGCGAGAACGCGTAGTACGCCGTGAGGTCTGCACTGTCGCTCGTCGCGGCGACTGCGTTGTGGAACGACTGGCGCCTGCTGCGGGACCCAGCGGCGGCGGCGGCGCGCTCGCCATCGTCTGCGTGGCTGTAACTGTAGCTGCTGACGCTGCGGCGCTGCTTCTGCTGCTGGGTCGTTTCTGCGGACTGGTGCTCGTGCGAGGAGAACCGCCGCAGGCTCTGCTCTCGCGATGATGCTACGCCGCTGGGGGCGGAGGACGGGGAGCGCCACGCGGAGCGCTGCGCGTCCATCGAGCGGGTGGCGGCGGCGGTGGGGGCTCCAAGCTCTTGTCGCTCGCTCGCTCGCTCGCCTCGTCGACGCTTTCACGCCGTTTTGTGCGCTCTGTAAAAAGCGGCCGAATTCGAACCTCATCTTTTTTGCATCCTTTTGTTTGTGCGACCCTTGTAGCTACATCTCGTCTACATTAGTATACCTGCTCTGATTCAGAATAGCCTGCTTATACAAAATATGCGTACTGAAGGGCAGAAAGCAGAAAAACGGACACAAGTTTTTGGATTGTTGATCTGGCTTGGCTCGAAAGTGTCGGCTCGGCTCAGTTGGCTCGACAATTTATCGGAAGTGAGCTCGGCTCGAGAGTGAAAAAGTCAGAGGGGAGGCAAAAGCTCCAACTCGGCTCGGCTGATTGAAGAGCTCAGCGAGAAGGACACGAGAGAGAGAGAGAGAGAGATGGCGTCCACGCGCGCAGTGCTCCGCGGCGTGCGTGCCGCGTCGGCCCTCAAGCGCAGCGCTGCATCTGGCGTGGCTGCACCTACCCACGCGCTCCAGAGTCGAGTGCTTCTCGCTGCGGGAGCGCAAGGCGACGAAGGCGTTTCCTGGGTAAAGCTGTGGGGCTTGGCGCTCGCAGGTGGCGCTGTCGCGGCGACCGTGTCCCTGCAAGACGAGACGAGGAGCGAGGCGAAGACTGCGTTCATCACCGCGGTGGTGGATGCCGAGAAGACGGACGCCGAAGTGGAGCCCAAGGCGCGCGGACGCCGCAACTTGCTCAAGAAGCGCACGAAGCACACCGCGAAGCTCGAGGAGGTGGACTTGATGAAGCTCCACCTGGACGAGTACCGCAAGAGCCACCAGGAGATCGACTCGCTGCGCGCGCGCTTCGCCGCGTACGCGAGCAAGACCGTCGGCTCCGGCGACAAGGAAGCGCGCGTCATGACGTTCACGGACTTTCTGCACTCGCTCATCCTGCCGCGCTTCCACCTGCAGTCTCCGGTTCGCTCATCGCTTGCTGTGTCGCTATGCTGCTGTTAATTGGGTGGCTAGTCTGTACGGCTATGTGACTCTCTCTGTGCTGTGTGTATTGATGAAGCAGCCGAATGTGGAGTACTCGTGCGAGTTTGTCGGCGACGCGAACAGCCTCATTACGTACGAGGAGTGCTATCTGCTCATCCACCTGCTTCAGAGTACGTGTTGGTACTCCAACTCCAGTCGCAGCTGCAACTAACAACCGAGAATAACTATACGAATGCGCTCCCGACTAATTATTGCGATGCGATGTCTGGCAGTCCCGAAGGAGCACTTTGACGTGGCGTTCGCGATGTTCGATCTGGACGGCGACGGCACGGTTCACAAGGCAGAGTTCTGCCACGTGATCGAGAACCTGCTGCGCTCGATCACGGCGAACGAGCCAGGCGGGCCGATGGAGATCTCGGCGGAGGACACGCTGCCGCGCCTCACCAAGTACCTCTTCGGTCGCTACGGCAAGAAGAGCATCACGTCGCAGGAGCTCGAGACCGCGCTGGATCTGCTGCGCCAGCAGATCCTGAAGGCTGAGTTCGATTTGTACGCCAAGCCGCACCCGAACGCCAAGATCAAGACGCAGGTGATCTCCGTGCACGACTTCGCCATCACGCTCATCTCGTGCTTCGACCCGGAGCGCCTTGCACCTTACCTGGACCGCGTCCACGCGCTGAACGCGAGCGAGGCATGTGCCACTTATTGGTGGTGTGGTTGCTGTGTTAGCCCCTCACGGCATGTCCTGACGCTTGTCAATCGTGGTTGACTGATCGCTGTGCGATATGCAGGAGCTGGTGACGTGGGAGGACTTCTACAAGTTCCACTTCAACGTACAGAGCAACTTGGAAGACATCAAGCTCGCGTTCGAGCTCACTGGCGCCGCGGAGATCACGGAAGGTTTGTTCGTGCATGTTTGTCTCGTGATATCTTCTCGTGCAAATAATGCGGATACTAACATCGCGGTTCTGGTGGCGACATCATGGCACTAGCGGACTTTATCCGAGCGGCGCATGTCGTGAGCGGCGTGGAGCTCTCGTACCCTGTCGTGCAGCTCGCGTTCCGCATCTTCGACAACGATGGTGAGTGAGCGCCGATCGCTTCTCTGCATGCCAACTCCAAAAGGAAGAGTCTATGGGGTCTCACTCGGCATGCCTCCATGTGTCGCTGCGATAGGAAACGGGACGCTGGACCAAACCGAGCTGCTTAAAGTGCTCGAGATGCGCACGGACATTGAGCTGCAGAAGAAGCTGGCGAAGTCGCCCGTGAAGCGGTTCTGGACCTGCATAACGGAGACTCCGGCGCACCACTAGTTCTCTCTCTCGCGCGCGTTTTAGCTGTGGGTGTTGAGCACAACTCCCGATGCCATCCAACCTGCCTCGTGGGAGAGTCCCTCCTGGAGCCTCATGGAGCGTGAACAATCAATGGCTTCGACGAGACCTTTACTTCATAAATATCGTGCACAACCCTTCGGTACTCACGCCACTCACAGTTCGCTGGCGACGCCAGATCGCACGGACTACCGGCCGCTGGTCTGCTGCTCGTCGTCGACGTTCGAGAGACTCACTTTCGTCTGCGAGCGGCCGACGTTGACGACCGTCACTTTCTTCTTCCCCACGACGATCTCGTGCTTGCTGTCGCCCGCTCGCTCGGGCATCTCCTCCGAGTCCTGGACTAACGCTGCTGCTGCCGCTGCTCTGTCGCCGTGATCCTCCGCACCCGCCTCGGCGTACTCAGCGTCTCCGTCTTTCTCGTCGTCGTACGCGCCGACAAAGTCCACGGCTCGGGTCTTCCCAGCGTCCTTGTCACTCTCTCTTGCTGTGGCAGACTGCTCACCGTCCTTTTTGGTCGCTGCAGTCGTATTACTGTCGCTCTTCGCCTTCTGCTGCTGTCCTGTCGACGGAGCGTCCGCAGTCATCTCGTCAGACTTGTCCCGGTTCTCGATCGTGATCTTGCCGTCTTCGTGGGTCGAGATCGTCGTGATCTTGTTCTTGGACGTACCGGCGCGTTTGATCGTGATTTCGTCGCCGTCTTCCATTTTGATGGTGGTCGTGTGTGCGTCACCACCGCTCACGTGGATCGCCGCCGCCGCGGCTGCTGGTGCTGGCACTGGCGTTGGCGCTCCTCCTTTGTCCGCCGCAGCGCCGTCAGAGCTCTTGCGCAGCGTCGCCGGAGATCCGCTCTTGTTGGTGCTGCTCGCTGCAGTCTCTACGACCGCCTCCGTCGGCGTCGCCGTCTCCGTGCGGCGCGTCACGCGGTCGGCCACGATGAAGCCGTCGCGGAACGTGCGCGTCGAGTTGGGCGACGAGGCTGCGCACATACATACACACACACATACACATACAGCACAGCCAAATGGTTCGCGATTAGCCCTACTTCCAGAGAGAAGAGCAAACGAGTTGGTCGCACGCACCCATGTCGCTGCGCAGCATGGCGAGCGAGAGCAGCAGCAGCGAGACGCTGAGCACCACGGCGAAGAACACGCGCTCCTTGGGGACGTCGCGCCGCATATCTTTTCTCGAGGGCGACCTGCCAGTCGTTCTCTCTCTCTCTCTCGTCCCTGCAGCTCTCTGGCAGAAGCTTTCTGGTGTTGAGGTGGGGACGGCGGAGCGTTCTCTATTTTGTTTCGAGGAGCTTTTCTTCCAGCAGCTCGCTGCACTTGGTTTTTGTATGCGTGTATCCGCCGCCTCTTCGCCGCAACGAAACCCTTCTTCCTCCGCGACGGGATTGACTAGTGTCATTTGCAGACGATGAGCTGTGTGCCTGTATGGCCGCATCGCTTCTTGACATGAGAAAATCGTGGTATGATATCATGACGCGCATTTGAAAATCTCAAAGTCGCGACATACATCCGGCGCACACTTTTCGCGAAACGGCTTTCCGTGTGCGATGGTGCCTATGAATCCGCCGCCGCTACTCTACACCAGCCGCCAGCTGCGTGCGGCGCGCGCAATGGTGCAATGGCAACATGGAGGTGGTTGCAATCGCTGCTGAGTCTATTGTGATATCCGTATATTAGTCTCTTGTGTGTGTAGTTCACAGCTGGATATGGTGACCTGGCAATCCTCGTGCTGCAGCAGACGCGCTCACTTGCGGCGCTTGCCGCTGAAGAAGTCGCGCTCGCGCTGCTCGAAAGCCGCGAGCTTGGCAGACTGCGCCTGCTGGATGCGGGTGCGCATCTCGGCGCGGCGTTCCGCAAGCGAGCGCGGCTGCGCGGCGCCGACCGTGGCGTCCTGGAGCGACGCGGCGAGCACGAGCGCGACGAACATGCAGCGCGTGATGGCGTTCATCGTGGAGACGTGGCGCGTGAGGAAGGAGGCTTGGGCGATGGCGGCTTGAGCTCGTGGAGGCGAGTGTGGGAGTGAATGGCTACATGCGAGGCTCATCAAGCTCAGCTCAGCGCGTCCAAGGCGCTCAATGGCTGCATGCCGTTGCGGTGAGTTTCAAAGATGCTATTTATAGCGCGCGCTGCGGTTTTTGTGCCTCCTCGCAACGCGGGAGCTAAATATAGACGACCAGCAATCGGATCTCATCTCTCAACGGACAAACACGAGGCTCGGATTTGCTTACGACGCCTCGCTGGACGCAGCAGCGCCGCTGCCGCTCTCGGGCGGCACGTAGCACATCATGCGGATCCAGCGGCGACGCCGCACGGACGCGCCGAGGCGCTTCATGCTCGACTTGCCGCGCGCCAGGTGCAGCTTGAAGCGCGGGAAGTCGGTCGCGTAGCTCCAGCCTTCGTCGTCGCACTCCGTGTAGTTCTTGTCGATCTTCCACGGCGACGTCCAGATCCAGTGCGGCGGCAGCGCGATCTGCTCGAAGCTCAGCTCCACGTCGCCGCTGCGGTTCGTGAACCGCTCGCGGTCCGTCGGGAGCAAGTGGTTCGGCCCCCACTTGCCGAAGATGCTCACGCGCTGGTTCTCAAAGATCTCTTCGAGTGCCACGCTGCCGTCTAGGTTGCTGTTGTATCGCGCGAGCACGGCGCGGCGCGGAGCACCGCCGCCCGACGGCCGATTCGCGCCGACGTCCGAGTTCCGAGCCACGACAGCATCCGATGCCGGCGCGGCGGATGCGCCATTGCCGTTGCCGTTGCTGCCAGCAGCAGCGTCGCCTGCGCTCGTCGTGTCCTTGTCCAGCGCTTTCTTGAGCTCCTGAAAGAGCAGCTTTGTCGACTTGACCATGCCTTCTTTCGTGGCCGAGGCGATCTTGGACTTGAACATCGTGCTCTTCGAGAACGGGATCCCGATGTACGCGCGCGCCAGGAGCTTCCCGTTCACCTCGCGACCCACCTCGAAGACTGTCTCGATCGTGAAGCTGTCGCCGTAGGGCACGTCGTGCAGCGCCATCCTGGTTTCGAGTACGAAATGGTCCGGGTCGGCGTTCTCGCGCTTGCTGTTGAAGTACACGTGCTGCGACTGCGTCGCGGTCGTCGACGGCGGCCCGAGACTCGAGTTCGACTGCGCGCGGTATTTGATCGTGCGCACCTGGCCGCCAAACTCGCTCGAGTCGGCCCAGTCGCCGAATTCGTGCTCCGAATCGCCCCCCGCCTTGTAGTACCCTTCCCACTGCTTTTGCGTGTTGTTCGCATAGTACAGATCAAAGAAGTGCAGTCCGTCCTTCACAGAAGGGTGCACCTCGTACTCGCCCAGCAGCGATCGCTCGTCTTCTTTGCTCACGAGGAACGGCGTCACCGGCGCGCTGCTGGCGCCGCCACCACCGAGCGACGGGTCGTCGATCGTGCGGTTGAGCATCTCGTACTGGAGCTTCATGGACGAACTCACGCCTTCTCGCGTTGCAGAGATGATCTTGGACTTGAACATGCAGCCCTTCGAGAACGGGATCCCCAGGTACGCCTTCGCCACGAGAGTGCCGGACGCCGCATTCTTCTCCACGACAGTCACGCTTTCGACGTTGAAGCAGTCGCCGTACGGGATATCGTGCAAGAACGCCTTCGACTCGAGGACGAACTTGTCGGGGTCGGCGCTCGCAATGTCGGCGAAGAAGATGTGCTGCGTCGTCGTGTTCATCGTCGACGACGGCCCGATGCTCGCGTTCGTGAGCGAACGGCAGCTGAGCACACGCACCTGGCCACCGTACTCCTTCGACTGCGTCCACTCGCCAATGTCCATCTCCGAGTCGCCGCGAGCCTTGTAGTACTCCTGCCACTTGTCCACCTTGCCGTTTGCAAAGAAGAGCTCGAAGAACTCCACAGCGCTCTTCACGGACGGATGGATCTCGTACTCGCCCAGCAGCTCACGCTCCTCCTCCGACGAGACGAGGAACGGCGTCACGGACGCGCCTGGCGCGCTGTTCACTGCGTACTGGAGCTTGAGCGACAGCTGGCCGAGGATTGAGTCGGATGGGGACGTCACTGGCCACGAGCAGCTCACCTGCGCCTCTTTCATGCCCGTGAAGCCAAACATCTCGCGCAGCGAGATCGCCGTCTCGCCCACTTTTGTCGTCAAATACCGCAGGTGGATCTCGTACACGTGGAGCACCATGATATCCGGGAGCCCGCAGAAGCTGCCGCTCGTCGAGCCGATCGCGCGGCACTCGTCGCACTCGCCGCACGCGTGGTCCTGGAAGTGCCACGCGAGCTTCTCCTGCCACGTCACCACGCCTTTCTCGCACGGCTTCGGCACGGACTGGCCCACGGGCACGTGCGAGTGGTCGTGCAGCTCCGACTTGTACTTCACAACGATGTAGAACTGGCGCAGCGAGCCTTCTTTCGTGTACGACATCTCTTCCACAAACACGTCCAGGCTGTGCGACTTGAGGCTCGACAGCGCACTGACCTCGTTCGCATTCGAGCCGCTCGATGACAGCGCGTTCTCCGCTGCATCACCCGGCGACGCCGCGTCATTCGTCGCCATCCCTGGCGACGCGCCGCCCGGTGCGCTCGATGAGAGCACGGCGGAGCTCAGGTGCGAGTCGATGCGGCCGGGCACGCGGCCCTGGATCGCGCGCTTCGTCATCACGCAGAGCCACTTGCGCGCCGCGAGGTCGTCCTCGGCGCGGAAGAAGTACGTGCCGCCTAGCGTACCGCGGATCTCGAGCGTGTTGGCGCCGAACTCGAGCGGATCCGCGGGCTTCACGGCGTGCACGGCGAGCGAGCCCTTGATGTTGATGTTGCGCCGCGCGGCGTCGGCGTTCGGGTAGTACTTGATGCGGCCGTTGGCGTCGAGCACGACGTAGCGCTTCTTCCAGTTCTTGCCGCGCTGCACGCCTTTCTTCACCAGCAGCCAGCCGTCCAGCAGGTCGTCGCCCAGCTCGATCAGGCTCTCGATGAACTCCTGCTTGTTCACGACCGAGTCCGAGAAGAACGGCATCGCGTAGTACGTCGACCGGCGCGGCAGAATTGCGCGGATCTCCGACTCGAGCCGCTCTTTCACGCTGAAGTGGCGCTTGAGCGCGTTGCCATTCGGCGCCGTCGCGGTGCGCGCTACTGCTGCTGTTGGGCCGGACACATTCGTCGTGGTGCGAGTTCGGCCCCCACGTGCAGCTGCAGCGCTGCCGTTACCGTTGCCCGCCGATGCGGCGGCGGCGGCAGCGTTCCCGGTAGGCGATGGCATGCCATTGCCGTTGCTCGCCGTCTTGGCGGCGACCGGAAAGATCGTGAACACGACGCGGAAGAGCACGACGACCGTGGCGATGCCAACCGTGATGACCATGAACAAGTCCATGAACTCCTGGTACCCGTTCTGGCGCTGCATCGCGATGGCGGCGTCCAGGCGCTGCTCCACGTGGACGCAGTCGCGCGGCGCTGGCGTCTCCATGCTTCGGCAGCTACGTACCGCGCGTCAAGTGCTCGAGTGCTTGAGTCGCTGCAAGGGGGTCGCTGAGAAGAGGACGACGAGAGTAATCGGGAATGCGGCGTGTGATTACGACGACGACAGCGGCGACGGCGATGGAGACGCCACTCGCCGATCGATCGATCTTCGCTTCGTGGCTCGATCGTCCGATTGCTCGTCCTGCTGGGATACAGACAGCGCGTTTGTATGGAGAATACGATCACCAGTTCGCACAGAGAGCGAGCAAGAGGGGGAAGAGAAAGTCAGTATGCACCCGACAAAGTGCGATTTCCATGTTGTGGCGAAGTTTGTATGCGGGAAGCGACATTGAAGCTGCTGGGCACATTTGCATCAACAAGCGCAACAGCAGATTGGCGCAATCTGGATCCATCCGGCGATGGCGCCATCTCCAGAGAGCGCCGTCGCGTGTCTGCCCCGTGCGCCACCACCGCTAGCACACTCTCACGGCGAGCGCATGCGCGTCAGGAGGTCGAGCGGGAACATCCCGTGAGCAACCTCGCTCTGCTTCACGCACGAGATCATAGCGTGCGGTCCGTAGCTCGCAGCGATCGCCTCCTGCGAGAGCGAGGCGCAGAACGGCGTGCCGCTCGCGAACACGGTCGTCGTCGCGCTGACTGCTGAGGCTGCTGTTGCTACAGCCTCGACCCAGCGCGGGAACTCAGTGATGTGCGTGTTCTCGAGCGAGACGAGCTCGATCTTCCGGATGTTCGGCGGCATCATGGCCGGGAGCTCTGTGAGAGGCATCCCCGAGAGCACGAGGCTCGTGAGCTGGTTGAAATTATCGCCAAACCTGACCGACTTCATAGAGCGGAGGCGGTTGCCGTGCAGCGAGAGGTCTTTAACCTCGAGGCGCGTGAGTGCGAGCGGGAACTCGCGCAGCTCGCACTGCTCGAGCAGCAGGATCGAGAGCGGATGACCCCACCTCGCGTCCAGGTCGTCCGGCAGCGAGCTCAAGTTCGAGACCGCGATCTGGAAGTCGATGAGTCCGAGCGGCAGAGGCTGAAGGAGTCCATCGGGCAGCTTGGTCATGTTCGAGCGCGCGATTATGACGTACTTCATTCTCGGGTGGTGCGAGGCGCGGATCGCGGCATCCTGCGGCCAGTCCACGATCGTCGAATTGTAGATCTCGAAACCCACGAGCTGGGTGAGTAGTCCGATGCTCGCGGGCACCACGAGTGCCGGGCAATGCGTGATTATAAGCGCCGAGAGCACTTCGTGCTCGAGCCCCTTGAACGCGCTCTCGGGGATCGTGCTCGTGTTGTGCCGGAAGCAGTTGTACTCGAAGACGGAGCACGGGAGCTCGTAGGAGAGCCAGGGCCACACGCGCTGCTTGCAGCCCTGGTTCTGGATGTGCGAGAACGACAAGAAGGACGCGGTGTGGAGCAGCAGGATGACCACGCCCCAGAACACGAACGCGGCGTGCAGGAGCTTCTTCGCAGTGCCGTCGATGCGAGGCTCGTTGCGGCTCAGAGGGACTCGGAGCGGATTCGATCTCAGCACGAGCTCGCCCGAGGGGCCGCTGGAGCCAGTCGGGGGTTCCTGGACGATCTTTATTCGCGACGGCTTGCGCAGTTTCGATGGCGGCAGCGCTGCCTGCTGCCGTGCCTTGCACTTGGTGCAGTCGGCCGCCTTGCAGGCCCGTCGCGTCTTTGGCGTGTCCTTGAAGTCTACGAGCGAGACGAGGCTGGTCAGTCCAAAGTAGATGCCTGCGTGCGGGATAAGCGTGAACATGAAGTCTGAGGGCGTGACGACGAAGAGCTGCTGCGCCGCCATGACCATCTCGACGAACCAGACGTCGCTGTAGAGCAGCTCGATGGGGAATGCGGCGCCCGCCATGTCAAAGACGCGCGAGTACGGCGCAAAGATGATCGTGGGGATGAGCATCGCAGCGCCGGCGTCCAACACCAGCTCAGTGCAGAGGCAGCAAACGCGCTCGAGCGCTGTGGCTTTCGCCTGGAGGTAGCTGTCGCCCAGGCTCGCCTGGCTGCTCAGTCTCCTGGAGATCGCGTGCACGCGTCTCGAGCGCCGCACTTTCGCGTCGGCTTTCCGGCAGAAGTAGCGCACAATCGGCCCGCACCAGCAGTTGAGGATGATGATCGTCGCGTAAAGCGTGTTGATCGCCGGGCTCGCGATCAGCAGGCTCGACCAGTACGCCTGGAAGGTCTGCGACACGATCTCAGTCACCTCGCGGAACGCAAAGTGCATCTCGAAGTACTTGCTCTCGACGCCGAAGATGCCGCGCCGGCCGTAGAGCTTCAGGTACAGACGCCTCGCAAGCTTGGAGACCCGAGCGATGCACGAGTCTTGCGCGCTGATCTCGATGGACTCCATTTCTTGCACGGACGAGTACTGCTTCGTGTGCGACGAGCCGTTCGAGCCATCCTGCCGCCTGTGCTTCCGTCGCTCGCTCTGGCAACCGGTCATGAGCCAGCGACAGAGCCCAGCCTGGTCGTGGTTGTCGTTCACGTCGCGCTCGTAGACGAGTCGGTCGTACTGGAGCGAGTACCAGACCATCGTGAAGAGGTCGTAGGCATGGGCAGCTACGAGGCTCGCGAACACGTACCCGACAGGCTTGAGTCCGCTCGTGGCGGACGGCCCGAGCATCGCGGCGTAGTAGGACATCTCGGGCTGCGCCAGGAAGAAGTAGACGAACGTCGTGGACGACAGGAACGCGCAGCAGAGCACGCGCATCGCCAGCGTGAAGTACCAGGCGTTGACGTAGCAGCGCGGCGAGACCTGCAGCCCAAAGTCCTCGGCTGCCGGCGGCTGCGTCTCATCCGCTGCTGGCATCGCTCTCGGTCCTCTGTCGCTGCTCACAGCTCTTGGTAACTGGTTGGTGATTCGCAGCCCCGCAGCTAGCGGATCCTTGTGGTGCTGTCGTGGGACAGAGTGAGTCGCTGCTGCAGTCTGCCACTTGGCAGCATCCGGACGCAAATAGAGCCGTGGGAGTGGACGAAGTGTTCACAGGCTGCGCTGAGCTTCTGAGCTCTCGCATAAGAATCGCTGGCGCTGAAGAAGGCGAGCATGCTGCACCATCGCACAGGTACAACCGGAGGCAACACGCTCTGAAAATGGAAAAATGTGCAGGGTTCTACTATTAATCTCGACGCGATCTCTCTCTGTTGCTGGCTGCTGGTGCTGGACACAGGCGTGTGGCTCAGAAAGTGGCGTGGCACGCGCACGAGCGCTTACAGGTGGAATTTTCGTCGAGACGTGTCGAGCTGGTGCTGCTTGTGGATCCACTCGTACTCGCCGAACTTGGTGTCGAACGTCCCCTGCTGCAGCCACCGCAGCTTGAGCGTGAAGCGCGGGCCGATCTCCTGCAGCCGCGCTTTCTTCTCGTTCTCGAACACGTAGCGGTGGTGGCGCACGAAGATGAAGTCTCGCTGGTTGTGGAACGTCACGACCTGGCGGCCCTGGAACTCGGGCTCGTGGCGGAAGAGCGAGCCGAGGAAACGGCCCACGCGGTGCCCCAGACGCGTCGAGAAGTTGTTCAGGATCAGCTCCGGCTGGTGGTCCGTGCGCTTGCCGTGGTCCTTGATGTCTTCGTTGAGTTTCACGTTCGTGACCTTGAAGAACGCCGTCGGACCCTCTGGCAGGCGGCTCACGAGCATGCTAGATACATAGACAAGAGAACAGTTCGTCAGTCAGCCATTGTCCATGGAACCAGACACGAGCTGCTGAGATTGATTCCATAGGCAGACGTACCCGTTGCAGACCTTGCTCTTCTCCGAGAGCACGATCAGGTGCGTGAACTCCTTGTTGGTCGCGAACTGCACGATCTCCTTGATGTCGAACGTCCCGCGCTTGTAGTAGAACGCGTTCGGGATGAGCGCGATGAGGTCACGGATGAAGTGGTAGAGCTCGCCGGACGGGAACGGACGCGTCGTGATCATGAGCTTCGGCGTCTCGACGTTCGCGAAGATCTGCGCGAACTCGTCGTCGCGCTCGTCGGCAGCGATCTCATCGTCGCCTTCGTTCGACACCATCGTGATCTCGGGCTCTCGCGTGTTGTCGATCGTGCGCGGCTCCAGCTTCGCCGGTGCGTTCTCGCCGAGCTCTTCCGCCTCGCGCTTGCGCTTCGCCTGCGTCGCCTTCTTCGCGTCCTTCTTCTCCTTGCGGAAGCGCTGCATCACCTGCGCGCGCTTCACTTTGTTCTTGATGTGCGAAGGGTTGTTGCGCACAGGCGCGATGTCCGCGGCTGCCGCAGCATCGGCATCGTCCTTCGGCTTCCTGGCGCCGCCACCGCGACCACCACCACCACCACGGCCGCCGCCACCACCGCCACCGCGACCGCCACCGCGACCGCCACTGCCACCTCCGCGACTACCACCGCCTCGTCCTCCGCCTCGTCCACCTGGAGGCATTGCGCTGGTCTGCTGAGCTCCTCCTGTCGTCAACGCTGCTCGTTGCGCTTTGGAAGAGCTCCAAGAGGCAACATCGCAATGGCTGGATGGCAACCGGTCTCAGACTCAGCAGCATTCCCCTCAGATCTGACTCCGCATAGCCGTATACTTTCGCGCACCCACAGTAAGATGGCTTTATAAATACGCGCTGGCACAGTTCGACCTCGCTTTTCCCTCTCTTTTTCCGCACACGCGATGATCGAGTCAACACATTCGCAACTGCAACCGGCGGCGCACAAGCAGCAGCAGCAGCCATGAGGGAGGAAATGGTGGAGAACGGCGTCAAGTTCCTCCGGCACCCGAGCGTGCAGGTGCGTGCTCGCCGCGATCTCCAGACGCGGTGGTCTCGTTTGGCGCCCTCCGCGCTCCGATCGAACCAGCTGAGCGCGAGCAACAGAGCTGCAAAGTCTTGACTGGCAACGGTTGTGCTTGTGATTGTGTTTATGCGTGCGATGCTACAGACCACGCCGCTGTCGGAGCGCGTGTCGTTCCTCGAGCAGAAGGGTATGACGAAAGAGGAGATCCAGGAAGCGATCGAGCGCCACCAGAACGGCGACGCGGCGTCGTCGTCCAGCGCGCCTGCTGGTGCGTCCGCAATGGCACCGCAACCAGCGTATGCGCAGCAGCAGCAGCCTCAGATGATGATGATGCACCAGCAGCAGCAACAGCCTGGTGCAATGCTCACTGCGCCGATGGCGATGGCAGCGGCAGCCCCGATGCAGCAGCTGATCCGCAAATCGCGCTACCCGCCGTACATCCGCGTGCTGTGGACGATCTCGTCGCTCGTCGGCGCGGCGTCGATCTTGGGCTTCATGTGGAACTATGCCGTGCAGTCCGGCTACGTTCCTTGGCTGGTAAGCGATTTGCTCTGCATGTATGATGATGACGACATGATTGCATCTGCGTTATGTCTAAACGATGAATGTGCGCGCACGAATGAATGCATGGTGCAGAGAACGCCGCTGATGCTGACCGCTGGGAAAGTGAAAGAGGAGGAAGAGGAAAACGCTCGAAAAGACGAAGCGCTGATGACCGGACTGGCCGACGTGTCACTGTCGATCCAGGCGCAGACGACCGAACTGGCGAAGCTCTGCTCCACGCTTGACCAGAAAGAGCAAGAGCTACTGACGAAGGGCTCCATTTCGACGCAAATCGCCTCGACCCTCGCTGAACAGGTATGACACTGCTAATGCTTTCCTTTCGTTGGCTGAAAGTTGTGTTTGCTCACGTCCGTGTGTATGTTGAGTAGTCTACGAACCAGGCGATTGCGGAGCTGAAGGCGGAGATCAGCACTCTGAAAGCGCTGCTGGTCGCTCGAAACGAGAACAGAACCGTCGAGATGAAAGTATCCACCACCACGGAAAGTGTGAAGGCTACCTTGTCGTCGGACGCGAGCCACGGTGCAACGCCTGCGGTGGCTGCACCAGTTGCGTTGAAGCCGCAACCACCTGTTGTCTCGAAGGCTGAGAAAATGGAGAGCACTCTAAAGCTGATCCGCACGCAGGTACTGTTTTGTTTTGCAACAATCTCTGTCGCACTCGGCCACCGTCTCTAACTCTGTGTGTGGTGTGTGCATTTCACTCTCTAGAACTCGCTGGAGCAGTTGAAGCTGGCTGCTGGCATCTTGACGATGTATGTGAAGAACTTGGTTGAGGTACGACGCTGATGCTCTTGGCATGGTGGCGTGATTGTGGCTCCTTTACCTCGATGCTAACGTTGCTTGTGTGTCGATGCGGAATGCTACAGAACCCGGATGTTCCTCGTTACCGCCGAATTGCTCCTGGGAATGCGAACTTTAAGCAGAAAGTGGAGCCACTCAAGGTACGCCTGTGCGAAAGCGCCGGAGCAGTTGGCGGAAGTATCACGTGCACTGATTGCAATTCGTGTTCCTGCAGCATCACGAAGATCTGCTGAAGTCGATCGGATTCGAGACAAACAGACTGAACATGGAGTGGAAGTGGCACACGGCCGACCGTGCCACCGGTGAGTTCGACGACAACCTGGCTGTGTTGCGAGCTGCACTGAAAGCGCTGCAGTCACTCACGTCGCCTTCGGCGTCGTCCAGTCTGTCGCTTGAGGAAATCGCCCACGAGAGTCTGGAGGAGTACTACAAGAAGAAGAAGGCAACAGACTGCGGCGAACAAAAGCTAAGTGCAGTCGAGGGTGCTGAGAGCGGTTCGCCGTCGGCTCAGCTTCAAGCTCCTCCAGCTCCAGCTGTGGAAACCAAGAATCACGACTTGGACTCGTTCATGGCGAGATTAGAGAAGAAGGCAAGCATCAGCGAGTCGTTCACAAAGAAGCCCGTGGAGAAACCCGCGCCAGTTCCGATCGCGGTCGACGAGGTGGCTGCGGAGGAGGAGGAAGAGAAAGCACCGGGCGTGGAAGTGGAGGAAAACGCGTCGACTGACGCTGTGGAGGGCACTTCGTCGGCAGGGCCGGCGTATCCAAAGTCCTTCAATGAGGTCATGGAGATGCTTCAAAAGGGCGAAAAGGTCCCGGGCATCAAGGACATCGAGGAGAAGATTTCGGTCGACTCGGAGGAGTACCTGAAGAGCGCTGTCGCGGCTGACACGGACGAGGACGAAGTGGTCGCGCGTCCAAGTGCGCCAGCAAAACCGTGGGAGAAAGTGAAGGGGTAGCCTTTCATCCACCAGCAGCATTCAGTTCATTTGTGCCCTTGATAGTGGAATAGATGAACTGAGTTTTGCGAGTCAAGTGATGGCGAACGCGATGGCAAACCTTCACAATCTGACAAGCTCGTATTTTCAAGGTTGCATGTTCTGGATGCAGGAAGATCGACGCGACCTCGGCAGGGTCGAGCACGGGCGAAACGGTTGTTCTCCAGTCTTGCAGTCCAAGTGACGATCCGAGAGCTAGTCATCGCGACGAAGGCAGCACCGCAAGTGCCCGCAGATCTCCATGCAGTCCAAATCGCATGGGAAGTTCGTGTTCCATGCTTCGACAAGGCTCGATGAAATGCGATCGTCACTATTTTAACCGCTCTGACCGTTGTATTTGTGTCAAGTAAAAGCACATCCAGTCGAGTCGTCACCTCTAGCACGGAGACTGAGGCTTTCTGCATCGCAGCATCTCCGCCCTCGGCGACAGATGAAGAGCGAAGTGCGAGCTGCCACGGCTCCCGACGAGCTGGTCGTGCATCATGTGTCGCCGAGCAGCTACGTGACCGTGTGGTACTTTGCGCTGGGCATCCGCTTCTTGTGCTGTGCGTTCCTCACGCTCACGGCAGCCACGTACTTCTTCGTGGCGCAGCCTCGGATGTCGTTCTACGCATCGATGCTCGAGTCGTCAGGAGAGGCCAGCAAGCTGGCGTCGGTCGGCTACGCCTTCGAAGTCATCGCAGCGACCCATGCGTTCGACCTCGCCAGCATGCTGTGGTTCTCCGCTTGGCATCGCGAACTCCTGTACGAGCCGAGACGCAATGGAGAAGCGCACGGGACTTTCCTGTGGATTCTGAGCTCGTGCTGGCGAGACGCGAACAAGATCGAGCCCCAGAACGCGTCTCGAGACTGCTGCTGTCTGTTCAAGAAGCAGACTAGTGGTCGGGAGAAAGTGCAGTCCGCCGCACAGGACGGGAGATTCTCGAAGAAGATCTTGAGAGTGCTGAAGCGGCTGTGGGGACAAGGGTTTAGCCGCCACGGCTTTTTCGGAGTCGAGAGTGAGTACTTTGAGCTGCAGTTCGCGGCTCGAGAGATCCTGGAAATCGTCGCGCAGTCCGTGCAAGCGTACAGCTCGAGCATGCTCGTCGCGAACCCCTGGATCAACTCGTTGTACGTGGGCATGGTGGTTCTCAACTGCTGGTCGGCACCGATCGTCTCGTACCTGTGCAGGAGAGCAGACCAGCGCGTGCGCAAACGACGACGAAGCCAAGCGGTTTCGCGCGTGAGCAGCTCTTGTGCTTTCGAAGACTCTAGCAACGCGGCTCTGCAGTCAGCGCTTCTGTTCGAGCGGATTTGGTGCCTCGCGGTCGAGTTGTTCCTCGATGCGGGTGCAGCAATGCTCATCCCGACGATCATCTTCTACCCGTACGCTCGGATGTTCGACGTCCATCTCGGTGAGTTCCCAGTCGAGAGCGAGTACGACGACGTGTGGGCCGTGAAATCGGTGATGGCGGCGCAGCAGTTCTTCGTCCTCACGCCATACGACTTCGTGTTCACGCTGGCGCCGCACGTGGGGATCTACTTCGGACTTGGCGCCTTGATCTCGCTTTCCGATACGCGCGTGGTCGCACCCAAGAAGCAGACTATCCCAACCATTTGTGCGCGATGCACCTTGCAGAAAGCGTCCAGCAAGTTGAAAATTACTGAATCCAGAAACTCGAGCGGCCCGACCAGGAGGATACTCTCGAGGCAGCTGACAAGAATGGGATCCGTCCGAATCACGAGTGCGCGGATCGACACGACTGCGAAGACGCTGTTTCACTTTTTCTTCGCGTTCTGGGGTACCGTCGTCCTCTTCCTGCACCTCGGGTCGTTCATATCGTACACGGTCGAGCACGACGGGTGCAGCCAGCGAGTGTGGCCGTGGGTGATGCATAAGCTGCCGTGCTCCGTGTTCGAGTACAACTGCTACCTCCAAAACACCAGCACCGTTCCCAAGAACGCGTTCAAGGAGCTCGAGAGTCGGGTGCTCTCGGCGCTATTGTTCACACACTGTCCAGCGCTCGTGATTCCAGCGAGTGTGTCGTCGTTCACGAACTTGATGGGCTTCGGGATCTACAACTCGACCATCGTGGGCTGGTCGGACGAGGCTGCGATCACGCAATCCCGCCATCCAAGCATGAAGTACTTGTATCTCGTGCGAACCAACATGAGCACGTTCCCCGACGGGCTTATGCAGCAGCTGCCGCACGGACTGGTGGACTTTGAGATCGCGGTATCGAATCTGTCGGCGTTCCCGGATGAGCTCTTGTCGACATGGGGTCGCTCGCTCTCGGTGCTGTACCTCGAGCAGTGCGCATTCACCGAGTTCCCTCGCGCGCTCACGCATCTCGATGCCAAAGACATGTCGCTGTACGGGAACCCGATCGCGTCGATGGCTTCTGTCGAGTTTGACAGCGATTTCAGGATGCTGGCAACCCTAGTGCTCGCCAACATGCCGCTGTCCGATCTCTCACCCATGAAGCCCGAGAACATCGGGAAACTCGAGTGGGTGTCGCTGGAGAATACCCGGATGCGCGAGTTGCCGTCGTGGGTGTATGCCGCGGCAGCGGTCCGCACGACGACGACCGTGTTTGCCTTCGGAACTCCGTTCTGCGACTCCCAGTCTCCGGAATCGATTGCTGCGAAGTACGGAGAAGCCGCTGCGATCACGTGCGCAAAGCCGAGCAAATTCGTCGGTGGCAGGTTTCCCCTCGACTTGGTGACTCGGATGCGATCGATCTGAGGTATGCTGAAGGCGGATCAGGTTTCTGCGACCATGGTCCGGTGTGAGGGCATTTGAGTAAGCAAGCAGCTCGACGCGTTGATGCGCACACGTTGTTGAGGTGGTCGAGTTCGAGCACGAGTTCCAGCTCGACTTCGAGATTTCGCTGGAGGTTCTTCGTGTGGTTCGCATTATTGTCAAATGTATGGTGTGTCCCACACTAAATGCTGGATGTGACTTTTTTTGCCAATTCGCAAATATGCCCCGCTAATGTACGAAATCCTTTCGTGGCAATGATCGACAAAGTACGATAGCACTCACACCAGATTCCGGTGGTCACTTGCTCGCACTGCACACCACATGCAAGCACCTTGCACGACATGCACGCTCATGCGTTCTTCTGCGGCACTCTGCATGAGCAGTCGACCTCATCGACGACAGCACGACCTCCATGAACCCCTCTCGATCGCTCACGTGGTCGCCACTTCCGCTTCGCCATCCTGTTGCTCAAGCCCTCAGCAGCTTGAAGTGTCTGAGCGAGTGGTCCAGATCGGAAGTGTGCGATTGGCAAGTGGCACGTGCTGCCACGTCGAGATGCAATTGGCCAGTTGCTTGCAGGTGCAAGAAGAGCGGAGAAAAAGAGATCAGCCAGTAGGCGCTGCACCCTTGAGCGCTCGCTCGACGCCGTTCATTATGCACGCAGTTGGTCGATCGACTCGTCAGGAGGAACAACATCACCGCATCGACACACATCTTCTTTCACTCTGATGCCGAGGGCCGGACGACGACGACGACTCTTGCAGAATCTCCGGCCAGCCTGCGAGTAGACAGCAGCGCCATAGCAAAAGCCTCCACTCGGACGAGAACGCGGACAGCTCGGCTTTGGACAACAATCTTTGTCTGCATTGTTGGTTAGCGTAATATAATCTAGTTGCGAGACGCAGGCGTCACGGCGAGCAGCAGCCGCCTCGCTCGCCAATCCATCGCGCGCGCTCGATCGCTCGAGCTGCAATCGACAATTGGCGAGGACTTCGCTCTCGCTCTGCGCGCATCATTCGCAGGTTGGGGTGTTGCTGGCGGCAGGAACGTCGATCTAAGAGGTGGCGTTCGGGTCGCACGACTCGACAAGGTACGCGATGAGGTCTCGGCGCTCGTTCGGCTTCTTGAGGCCCGCGAACACCATCTTCGTGCCCTTGATGTACTTCTTCGGCGCGAGCAGGTACTCGAAGAGCGTCTCGTCGGTCCACACGACGCCCGAGTTCTTGTTGGCGGCCGAGTACGAGTAGTTCTCCGCCTGGCCCGACTGACGGTTCAGCAGACCCGAGAGGTTCGGTCCCTGCTTGTGGGGGCCACCGGCGTTCACGGTGTGGCACTGCGCGCACTTGGTCTTGAAGATCTTGGCTCCCTTGGCGGCATCTCCTTCTCCTCCGGCGACGGCGACCATTGTTATCTGTAGGTGGTGGTGGTGGTGGTGGTGACGAGTGCTTGGACTTTTCAAAACTGAGCCAAAGACAAGCGAGCGGCGGCGAGCGAGCGAGCGGCGTCGGCTCGTTTCGGCCCCACTTTTGCGGGCCGTTTCCGCCCACACGATTCGAGATTCGGGTGGTGAGGACGGTCGCGTCTGCTGCGACAGCTCACACGGCGCTGTGTGGAGCGAGTCCGGAGTCGGATGGATTGTGCCTCGGAGCGAAGAATGTCGCTGCATCCAGTGCGCAGTGCGCAAAACACCTTGAAATGGGATTGTGACGGCATACAAACTCGCTGCTAGATCATAAAACCCCAAAACCTTGAGGTTTTAGCTGCAGAGAAACGAAACGACCGATCCTCCCGTTTTGATTGGGCCACTGCGTTGTTCCTGTCACTTCGTATCTCCGCTCAGCATTCAACAATGCAGCTATAGAGTGGATTTGGTCCATGAAATCAAGTCTGCCGTTTCGAAATGCTTTCGAGAACGGAGCCCTTCGAAAGCGACGGATATTCCTCTGCACGGGCGACATGCAGGTTTGTTTTCATCGCACACGTCGCTTGCGTCACTCATTCGAGTGAGTGACGCACGCGACGTGGCGAGCGAAAAGTGATCCTCGTCGCGTTTTGACTGACTGCCGCTGGCTTGTGCGAGTAAGTCGCGAATGGCAGGAGAGATCAATGAGAAACTGACGTGTGCTGCGTCGTGTGGCTCGGAGCGACGAGATAACGGACGCGAGAAGGAGGCGGAATCGCAATGCGCGCGCGCTTCGCTGTTGTCACCGTCTGCAGATTTCGAGGGTCCACCGCCTCCCGGCTCTTCTCTGCCTCCCGACTCCACCCAACAAAAAGCGTGACCTCATGTTTTTGTCGCAGGAAATTCCGAGGGTGAGACTGATGTCGCACGAAGGTCGCACCACTTGTTTTTCTTGCTTTTTGGGGTCGGACGAGGGTCGCGGATGTTGCGTCGCACGAAGGTCGCGTTTTGAGGTGCAGGCACAGTGATGATTCCATAAGTCGATATTCTCATTATGCTGCATCGCAGGATATCGCCTACTGTGAGCGACTGATTAAATGGGGATGCCGTACCTGGTTACTGCTCCATTCGGTTACGCGGCTACGAAAGCTGAAGGGGTTCTGCTCGCTTTTGGTTACGCTTTCGAGGACTTGTGGCGCGAAAAAGCCCGACACCAAAAAGCGAGCGCAACAGGCTCAACAGACGACATGGCGGCGAACGGAAGGTGTGTATGTGCACACGCGCGCGGGACTCTTTTCACTGCATGCGTGTGTGGATGGACAGTGTGCGACTGCACCAGCAGCTCAGCCATTTACACAAGCGCGGGCTTTGCTTGGATCCCTCCTCGCATGCACCTGCTCCGCCTCTGCATTGGATCTCTCACTAACTTTGAATCTGTGTGTGAATGCGCTCGCTCGCAAACGGAACGCAACCTCCCAGCAATGGACGGCGATTAAACAGCGCGGCGGAAGACGACTACTTCCCGCCGTTCCTCACGGCCATGCCGTCAGTGCCGTCGAGCAAGTCGGACAAGAAGGAGAACTCGCCGCTGTCCATGAACCGCTCGGACGCACTCAACTCGCAGTGGCCGTCCAAGGGGAAGCCGCGCCTGACGTTCGCCGAGAGCCTGTCGATGGAGAAGAAGAGCAAGAGCGACGTGCTGCTCGAGGACTCGCCATTCAACCTGGCGGCAGGCGCCGACGGCAACTACCTCGACCGCATGCACGTGCGCAGAAGGAAACCGCACTCGGCGGCGGCGGCGGACGACGACAACGACTACGAGGACGACGTGCCTCCCCCACCAACCGTGCGTCTCTCCGTCTATCTGTAGTCATGGAGTGTGTATCACCTGCGCATGATCTAACGCGTGCTGATGAACGTGTGTATGGTGCATTGTGCGTTTGCAGACGTCGCTGTCGGATCCGAGCGAGTTCCTGAGCGACCACCTCGGGGACGGCGACCTCGCATCCGCGACGCGCGGATCGAAGGCGCCAACTGCCGTCTCGTCCTCTTCGTCCGCGACGTACTTCCCGAGCCTGAACGGCGATGACTGGGGCTACGACAAGCAGTACTGGGTCACGGTCTACGGCTTCCCGGCGAGCGCCAAGGCGTCCGTCCTTCACCAGTTCCAGACGCTCGGCGAGGTGATCAACTTCACGGCAGGTGCCGGTAACTGGCTGCACGTGCGCTACTACACGCGGCTGCAGGCGGAGAAGGCGCTGAGCTGCGACGGCAAGACGCTCGCGGGCGGCAGCGTCATGATCGGCGTGAAGAAGTGCTACCCTGCGGATCTGGACGGCGTGCGCGAGGCGCCGGCGTCCAACATCTTCGTCTCGCACGCACGGCAGAACCCCGGATCCAGGTATTGAGCCGCGACTGTCGCTTTGTGTGGGGGAGTGTTGTACTGCTGGCATGGGATCTGACTGTGTGACTGTGTGCCGTGTGGTAGTGATCTGGAAGTGGACCCGACAGACTCGGACATCATGCTGCCGCCTCGGCGTCGCCAGGACATTTGCTCGCGCGTGCTCAGCTATCTATTTAAATGGTGATCCCGCTCGCGCGGGTGGCAGTACACAGCAGCAGCAGATAGCACACAGACACACACATACAGACGCTCCTCAGACGGCATCTCATGAGCTCTCCATTTCCCTCTTTGCCATGCGTGTCGTCATATAAACCTCTTTACCGGCCATCCCTTTTCAATGGCGATAATCCTACCAAACAGAATACCCTTCAAAACGGATGGAAAAGCCTCTCGTTCCGCATGTTTGGCCAATTTTCTTCGAGGGGGAACAGACGACGGCAGGCAGACTCGAAGCAGCAAACGCCACGAGAAGCGAGTGCGTACGCGACGGACGCTTGCCCTCTCTCTCTCTCTCTCTTCATCTGCGTCTGTGTGTGCACATTGAGGGCTAACAACAGCCTCTCTGCGTGTGTGCGTCTCCTTGGCAGCCAGAGCGATGGTGTTCCCGAGCATCGTGCCGCGCATCCAAGCGAAAGTGCTCTCGACCGAGATCGTGGCGAGCAACCCGAAGCTCGTGGAGCTGCTGAGCCACCCGGCCGGTCCTTTCACGGGTACGCGGTGCTTCGTTATGCGGCCTTGTGTGCGTGTCTGTCTGTGTTCTAACTGTCCATGTGTGTGTAGTCCACTTTTGGGCACCGACGATGAAGTGGGCGATCTCGTTTGCCAATGTCGCCGACATGCGCCGCCCAGCGGAGAACATCTCCACGTCGCAGCAGTGCGGTACGGCCCAGCTACTGTTTCATACCACTACAGCTGTGTGTGTGTACTGTGTCATCTAACAATGAGCGATGGTATGCGTGTTTGGTGTGCGCAGCCGTGGCGCTGACGGGCGTCATCTGGTCGCGCTACAGTTTGGTGATCACGCCGAAGAACTGGAACCTCTTCGCCGTCAACGTGTTCATGGCCGGCACGGGTCTCACGCAGCTCTACCGCAAGGCCACGTGCGTCCCACCATGACTCTACTGCTGTTATGTGTCTTCGTGACAGCTCACACTGACAAACTGCTCTGTGGATGCATCTGAACACGACCCCACAGGTATGTTCCAGCGCCAGCACTAGAGGACGCCGCCGCCACTGCCGCCGCGGAAGCCCAGTAGAGAGCAGCAACGTAACCAGCATCGTCACTCAGCCACTCCTAACACGCGAACAAGCGACCTAGATGCGTGACATTACAGCGCTCACCTCGGTGGCACCGTAACAAGCGAGCGTTCTATTGGCTGTGCGCCTTCCGTCCTTGCGCGCACCATTTCGGAGCAGTGGTGTTCTTGTATTTCGTATTAGTGTGTGGCTTCCACTTGCTGATCTCAACTCACAGTGTGTCTGTCGTTTGCCGCCTGCAGCACGCGCGTCAGCGGAAGTTCTGCGGGTTGCTGGGGTTGTAGAACTGCTGCTGCTGCTGGTTCATCTGGAAGTGTTGCTGCTGCTGCTGAGAGGGAAACTGCGCCATGTTCTGCATGGGGTACGCGCCGTTCATCATCATCACGCCTGGCTGCTGCTGTGGCATATTCGTGTTCATCATGGGGTTCATTTGCATCGGGATGTGCTGCTGCTGCTGGTGTCCCATGGGCATGCTCACTGGCTGCGGCGGTCGTACGCCGTGCTGCTGCTGCTGCGCGCCCATCATGCTGCCAGGCGTCATGCCCATGCCCATGGGATTCACCATGTTGTACTGCTGCTGCATCATCGGGCCAGGCGCGACGATGAAGCCCGCAGTGCTGCCTGCCATCATGCTGCTGGCGGCCGTCATCGGTGCTGGCGGCGCCATCACTCCTGGCTGCTGACCCGCTTGCCCTGGAGGATATATGTTCTGAAGTAGCTGCTGCTGAGGGTGCTGCTGCTGCTGCTGAGTCTGCTGCTGGGGCTGATGTGCTTGCTGAGGCTGAGCTGGCGGCGCTCGCGACGGCGTCGGGTCGTCGAACGAGATCATGTTGAGCGCCGCGAACTCGCGCTCCTCGCGCATGCGCTTCTCCTCCTCGTACTGCTCCTTCGCCACCTGCTCCTGGTCCGTGTTGATGCCCATCTGGATCTCCTGCAGCCAGTTGCCGCGCTCGTGGTCGGAGCACGCGGCGAGCAAGTGGCCGCCAGCGACGCCCGGCACCTCCACGCGGAAGCCGAACGAGCCCTTTGGAGCGTCCGCGAAGGTCGCAGCCTTGACGCTCACTTCGTGGTTCACCGGGATGATGATCTGCGGCATCTTGGACGTCACTTGCTCGTAGAGCAGCAGCGCCTCAGGTCGCAGGATCGCGTACATCTTGCTCCACGCCACGCCGCTCTTGTTGCGGAACATAGGGCCGCGGATCACGCTCGTCTTCATCTCCACCACCTGGTCCACGCTGCACGCCGCGTACTGCATGCCGTTGAGCAGCCGCGCGTCCTTGGTCATGTACTTCTGCTCGTCCACAGCAATCGCCTGTGAATCCAGGTCCACTTCCTCGATCTCCGCCTGGATCTTCATCCATGCCGCGGGCGGCATCAGCTGGTACGCGCCGCCGTACATCTGCGGGATCGACTGCGGCGCGATGAAGTGGCGCAGGTCGCTCAGCGACTCGATGACGCGGATGCGCTGCTGCGTGCGCTGCGACGCGAGCTTGGTCAACAACAGCGTGATACCGCGCGTGAACGTCGTGCCGTTGATCACGAGCACGTGGCGCACGCACTCCGGGTACCAGTGCTTCATGACCTGCAGCAGGTCCGTGACCATCTTGGCCTCCAAGTTCGTCACGGCGCAGCTGTCGAGGTCCACGATGAACATCACGCCGTCCGCTCTGTTCTCCTCCATGACCTCCACCGCCAAGTCCATCATGTACACGCACAGCCTGCGCGTGTCCTCCAGCGAGCTCGAGCCGTCCATGGCCCCCATGCCTTTCAGCTGCATCTTCTCGCTCGAGAAGCTCGGCTTGAAGTACCTGAGCTGTAGCAACAGGATCGGGCAGTTGTTCATGTCACTCGCGTTCTCCAGCAGGTGCACGTAGCCCTTCTTGAGCTCCACCTGCAGCGTGTTCATGCCGATGTTGAGCGCGTCGTAGTGCTGCTGCGTGCGCTGCGCGTGCTTCTCGCGCAGTTGCAGCGCCGCCTTCATCACGTCATTGTGGTGCCGGCGCAGCGTGCGCAGCATTTCGGCCGGTGTGAACACGCCAGGCAGCGCCACGGCGCTCTCGAGCGCGTCCAGCGCCGTCGGGTTCGCGAACTGCGGCGTGTGCACATCGCCCTGGTCGCGGTAGCCGCCCGCGTAGCCGCCCCCGTGGTCGCCGCCGTAGCCGGTGCTGAAGTTCATCGGCAGCAGGCGAATGGACGGAGGGATGGATGGACGAATGGATGGAGCTCTTCGTCCCGCTGACGCTCGTGCTGACGCTCGCGCTGCTGGCGTTCTTCGGTGTGAGAGAGCGAGAGGAATGGGTGCGTTTTGCTGTGAGGGTGACTGTTCAAGCGGACGAGGGCTGGAATAGCGTGGCAAACACGACACACGGCACTTGTTTGACGTGGCTCGCATTTCTGTGCGAAAAGTGCGACTGAGATCGTCAGAGGCTCATTTGTCAGAGGTGTTCTGTTGTCAGCAGCCGCTGGCTTGCAAATCGGCACGCCATGGATGGATGGAGCGCGGATCGATCATCTCTTCGTGAGACTTGCAGCGGCAGATGATTGACTGAGCATGGAAGTAGCAAGTGCTCACTCTGACAATCTCTTCATAGCACCCGCTGTGGATCGATCAGCGCCTGCGGATACATACCGCTGCCTCTCGGGTCTCGCTCGAGACAAACGAATTTCAAGTTCTGGTCTTGCTGGGTTGCGCAGAATGGAGTTCCTGCGAGATACACGAGGTCGCTGACGCTCTCATCGACCCAACTAGGCAGCTCTAGGACGTCCGTGTCCTCCAACTGCAGGAACGCGAACGTCAGCCCGCTTGCGATGGCTGGTGGTAGCGCTGCGAGCGGGTTGCGCGCCAGAGCGATCTCGTGGTAGTCAGACTGGACGCTGAGCAAGTCGGGGAGCGTCTCCAGCTGGTTCCCAATCAGCGACAGCTCGTAGACCTCCAGCCGCAACAGCGTCTCAGGCAGGAGTGTGAGCTGCGAGTACTCCAAGTACAAGATGCTGAGGGCATGCCAGCGTTCGTGGAGGTCCTCTGGGAGCGTCGTGAGGTTCGTGACGGAGATCTCAATGTCTCCTAGCGTCGGAGGCAATGGCTCGAGCAGTCCGTCCGGAAGCTTCGTCATGTTGACTTGATAGAGAATCACATATGCCATTCTCTGGTGATGCTGAGCCGAGATCGACGCCTCTTTCGACCATTCCGCTAGCGTGGAGTTGTAGATCTCGACGCCGAGAAGGTTTGGGAACCTTCGGATCGACTGAGGTACCACCAGATCCGCGCAGTGGAAAATCATCAGGATCGTCAGCACGTCTTCTTCGAGGAAGTCCAAAGACTGTGCATCTGGGCTCGAGGTCTCGTTCTGTCGGTAGCAGCTGAACTCGTAGACTGAGCACGCATACTTGCTCGCGAACCACGGGTGCATCGTCTGCTTGCATCCGAGCACGGATATCTCGAGTCTCGTGACGGCAGTCAGGTGAATGCTCAGAATCGCGAGACCGATGAGCGCGAAACTCGAATGGAGTAGCCGACTCCACCGAGAAGGCTTGGAGGTCATGAGCGATGCACGGAAGGCTCGTGGTCGAGAAGGATGCACTTGCGGCGTCAGTCGAGTCGTCGATGAGACTGTCGAACTCGCTTTCTGCTGGAGTAGGCTATCTACCACTCGTAAACCAGCGTAGACACTGAAGTGCGGGACGAGTTTGTTGCCACAGTCGAGCAGCGAGACTGCGAAAATCGACTGGTTCTCCAAGACGAGGCTTCCGAATTCCACGTCGCTGTAGACGAACGCCATCTCGAACGTGTAGTTCTCGACCTCGTAGTGGTAGAGATACGGGATGAAGATCACCACTGGCAGAACGATGCTGGAGCAGATGTTGAGCACGACGTCAATCGTCAGACAAGCAGTCCGCTGCGCTGACAAATTGTGTCGAAAGAGTCGCCGGAAGAGCGGTGTCGTCCAGCAGTTCAGGACGACGACGACCACGTAGCAGTTGTTGATCCACGTGCTACCGATAAGGTGGCTCGAGCGATACGCCTGGTAGGCTTGACACCCGATCTCCACGAGCTCGCGTACAACGAAGATACTCTCGAAATGGATGCTTTCGACGCCAAGAAGTCCCCTCCGACCGACGAGCTGCTCCCCTATCGCTGCGAGTCGATGGAAAGTACGCCTCGCAGCGACGGACTTGACTTTCGTAGCCTGTCGAGTCGACTGTGTCTGCTCTTCTTCTGGGACGACTGGTGCGCGCCGCCGAGCGCCGCGAAACACCAGCTCTGCGAAACGAAGCAGGTGAATAAGTCCAATCCACGCGAAGACGGTGCCGATCATCGTGAAGTGGCGGTCTGAGGACGGAGCCAAGAGGTCTGCGTAGTACGCCAGGTACGGATGCTCCAGGTACCAGTAGAGTCGCCCCATCGCGACCAGAGCAGTTCCACAGAGTCCATGCAGGAGCGCCATCACGACTCTTGCGGCAGTGAATGCGCCACCTGTGAGTTCCAGCTTCATCGGGGCTCGCACTTCCACGTCGTTCGTGCACTGGAGATCAACATGATCGAGCGATGCTGCTGCTTGTTCTTGAGGCTTCATCTTGTGTCTTCTCTTTCTCGTGTGCCGGGTTGAGGTGTTGCAGACTGTCAAGACGACTCGTTCAGGCTGTGGACGTCAAGCTGTTTTTAGTTGCGCTGTTGCAGCACGACGACACGAGAGTAATGCGACAGAAATACTGCTCCTGCGATGAACTACAGCTTCGCGCAGTGTTGGATCAGGGGGCGTCATCGTTGTTGTCAGAACTTCTGGTTGGGACCCAGATGTTGTGTGTCGCCGCCATTCATCGCGAAGCACCGATCGCTGAGAATGGAGTCTGAGGAAACCTTGCTACGGAAACGCTTTGCGTCTACGACAACAGCATTTCTCGACGGTGTGGTGCTTATGGCTGTCGAAAAGGCTGGGTCAGATCTAGTGGATACCTCCCGCCTCCTCGCGGGTCTCGTTTACCACAAGCGAGCTTGCCGTTGCCTGATGCTGCTGCGACTTGATCACCGACTGGTGTGCAAACAGGCGAGTCTGACAGGTAGACGAGCTCATTTACGTTGGCGTTCGTCCATGCTGGCAACGACTCCAGGTTTGTATTCTCCAGTCCCAAGAAGTCGATCGAGAAGCCATCGGGAACGACGTCTGGCAGCGTCTGGAGTGGATTGTGCGACAGCGCGAGCACGTAGTAGTTGGACTGCAGAGTGGGGAGCTCTGGGATACTCTGGATCCGGTTTCCAATCAGCGACAGGTCGTACACCTCGAGCCTGAAGAGCGTCTCGGGGAACACTTCGAGTTCCGAGTACTCCAGGTACAGAACGCCAATGCTTCCCCAGCGCTTGTGGAGGTCGCCAGGCAGCGAGGTCAGGTTCGTGACGGAGATCTCGACGTCTTGGAGCATCTCGGGCAGCGGTTCCAGGATTCCGTCCGGAAGCGACGTCATGTTGACGACATTGAGCAGCAAGAACACCATTTTCGGATGCAGCGAAGCTGAGATCGCAGCATCCGCGCTCCACTCCACGATCGTCGCGTTGTGGATCTCGATCCCGAGAAGGTTGGGGAACCTCTGGATAGACTTGGGCACGACTAGCTCCGGGCAGTGTGCGATCATCAGCGATGTGAGCGCTTGCTCGTCGAGAAAGTCCAACGACGAAGACGCGGGACTCGAGACGTTCTGTCGATAGCAGTTGAACTCGAACACGGAGCAGGAATACTTGGTCGCGAACCACGGACTCATCGTCTGCTTACAGCCGAGCGCTGGTACCCCGTCGAAACGACGAACGGCGGCGATGTGGACACCCAGAATCGCGACGCCCAAGCAGCCGTAGAAGAAGCGGACGCACGAGTAGATCGTGAGCTTCCACGAGCGGGAGCTGGCGCTTGTCTCACCCAAGTCTTGCACGCTCGGTCCAGGCGTGGCCGCGACTTTGGACGGAGCCACGCTGGCGTCGTTGGCGGGTGAGCTCGATGGCTGCACTTGGAGCAAAAACCCGACGGTTCTCAGGCTCAGGTACGCGCTAATGTGAGGAATGAGCTTGCTGCCACACTCCAGTAGCGACACTGCGAAGATGGACTGGTTCTCGAGCACCAGATTCCCGAACGTTTCATCCCCGTACAGCAGCGGCAAGCTGAACGAGAACGCGACTGGGTCGTAGTCGTACATGTACGGGATGAAGATCACGAGCGGCAGAATGCTGCTGTAGGCGATGTTGAGCAGCGCATCGACAGCCAAACAGGTGATGCGCTTGGTGCTCGTGCTGCTCTGTAGGAAGTGGTGCAGCAGTGGTGTGGTCCAGCAGTAGAGAACCACGATCGCCACGTAGCATTGGTTGATCCAGACGCGGCTGATGAGATGGCTCGACCGGTGCGCCTGGTACACCTGCGCCGCAATCTGAACCAGCTCCATGACGACGGACATCCACTGAAAGTGGCGGCTGCCGTCACCGAACACGCCCTGCCGTCCAAAGAGCTGTCGCCACGCAACCTTGACTCGGTGGCAAGCCGTTGCAGCGAAGGGCACTTCCGGGAGTGTCGCTGCAGTCGCCATCTTGGAGGCGAAGCGCCACTCGTGGTACCGCTTGCGCAGCGCTCGCGGGATCGCAAGTTCGACGGCTCGGAGCGCATGGAGAGCTCCGATGCAGCCGAGGGCCGTGCCGATCAGCGTGAAGTGTCGGTTCTGCTCTGGAGCCAGGAGATCCACGAAGTACGTCAAGTACGGGTGCTCCATGTACCAGTAGAGACGCGCGCAGGCGATCAAAAATGCTCCACAAGCTCCGTGCAGCGAGGCGAGAGCCAGACGCGCAGCATCACACGATCGTCCAGCGAGTTTCATATCCGTAGACGCGCCTTGGCTCGCGCGGGGCTGCGCTTCAGGCTTGCGCTCCAGCGCCGGCGTGGCTGTTTTCTTCTGCAGCATGCTGGCGCGAACTTCGTCTCGCAAATGGGGACAGCCAGGAGCCACTAAAAATACGCCTAAGCGCGAGCGAGCGAGGCATTCTGTTCCGCTTCCGTTTTCGATTGCTGCAGCGTGAGAATGGTTGCCATCACCCATTGGCGCTCGCATCGACGGGGATTGCGTCCTGTTGCTGTCATGCGAAACTCGACATCGCGCGTCCGCAATCTCAGTCCAATTCCGCACCCATCGAGATTGGGAGTCAATTCACGAGCGAGAATCGCGGCAGAGCAGAGCGCTCGCTTCCGCTTCGCGGGAAGGGGGGGGGGGGG
>JAADWH010000115.1:0-45796 GCA_023335995.1 Globisporangium nagaii
CCCCCGCAGATGCTTGGTCGAGATTGCATGCGATGCAGCAACACTTGTGGTGACCTCTACCTCGATCATGTTCCGCGGCAGAGCTCATGGTCCAGTATCTGGATTTGTCGACAGCATCTGAGCGACCAAAGACTGTCGCTTACCTCGAAGGGTACTGGGATTCCTCTCTGTCACTTCACAGGCTACAGGCATTTCCACATCTGACGACCTGAACTCTCGCTCTCTCCTGCAGCACACTTCGCAAGCAGGAGTACATCGAGGACGAGACGCTCACCACACCTGACGCCGTCACGCAAAGCATCTTGTGCACCAAGAGTCTGGGGTTGTACGTCTCGCGCTGCTCTGCTGCGGTCGCTCCCAGATGATGTTGTATCGGAGCATGCTGATGGACTCTACTCCTGATCTGGATCAGCTTGGCCGACCTCCGCTTCCTGCTGCTGCGAGAGATGCTCGACGCCTCGCCCGCCGACGCATGTATGAGGAGCTGTGCTCATATCACCGTTTCAAAGCCTGAGAGTGTGTCAACGCCTCACCTCCTGTATCGTCGTTCCGCGATGGAAACACGTGCTTCTTGTAGATCTGCTGGACGCCGTGGAGAACATGCACGTGCGCAGCCGCGCGTACGAGTCGGCGAAGCAGCTCTCGGATCGGTTCGTGAAGCTGCCGGAGGTCAAGCGCTGCTCGCTCTTCTCAAGCTTTGCTGCGTTTCGCTGCGATGGCGGCGACGGGGCACTGGAATGAAGTGATGGATTGAGCAGCGGACGGAGATCGCTTGTCAAAAAAGCAGAGTCGAAGTGGGTACGTTCGTGTGGACCACAGGATGCGAAATGTGCTGCTGCCACCCTGAACCCGAGATAGAACCACTCTCCGCAACACCAGCATTGCGCTCAGTTTGTGGCGCAATTTGCCCGCCACATCCTTCGACACAGCCTGTCGCAGCTCTTGTCTCTCCAAACGTACCACTGTCCAGGAGTGTTCAGCATCTGAGTCAGATCGGGATTTGAAGCGTCTCAACCACCGAGAAACGAGCTCGAGCGTGCGCTGCACGGCGCCACTTGCCAAACGCACAGGAGCCCGCGACTGCGAGCCGCAAGTAAGCTTGCTCGCGTGCAGCCTCGATGCTCGCCATTGCTTGCTTGGAAAGCATTGGTGGTTTCAGCGGAGCGAGTCCATTTTGCGCTGTGGCTGCAGCCACAACAGCGTTTTTCTCATATGTTGGCTCTTTTTTCTCTCTCCCATGTTCTTGCTGAAATTTCCGAAATTCGGAGTTTAGCAAGTCCATATGATTGGCAGAAATGCAATGCATTTATCTATTTCAGCGAATCGCGTCGACTCGCGAGCCACAACCGCTCCTCTCTCTTGCTTTCAGTATGCTCCGGAGACTATTGCTTTTGCGCGACGCTCGCCAGCATTCCCGCATTCGCTCAATTGGAAGCTCTGCACCATGACGACGCCTCTCATGCGGCGCCGCAAGAGCAAGCGCGAGGAGCCCGGCGGCGGCGCGCAGGAAGGTGCGTTCCTCGTGCGCGACGGACGCATCCTGCTCACGCCTGGGGGCCGCGCCGGCAGCGTCGAGTCCCCGACGTCCTACGAAGAGATGGCAACGCCGTCGTTCAAAGATGGCGGTGGCAAGCACTCGGCGACGTGGGGCGGCGGCGGCGCTCCCCCGTCGCAGCGGCGGTACGCGTCGTCGCGCCGCTCGCTCGGGTCTGCGCACCCAGCTGGGTTCGTGAGCTTCCACGACGTCCGAAGGTTCGTGCATGTGCACGAGTGCATGCGTAGTGCTGGTGATACCCGTGGAGTCGTAGCGCAGCATGCGTTGTCTCAAGCACTGCTGGATGCTGTTGCGAAAGCCCAGCATGACTGGCATCATGCGTCGGAAAAGACGTCTGGAAGGCTAACTCTATTTCTGCTGCTGTCTTTGTGGTTGCAACCTCCAGTCAAGCTGGGAGCGTGCAAGGCAAGAAGAAGAGCGGGCTCTCGCACTCGGCGATCCAGGCGCTGCACACCGCCGCCGAAGTGGTGTTTGCGCTGTGCCTGCTCGTGGCCGTGGGCGTGCGTGCGAACTGCATCTCGCTCTACTACCTGCTAGTGTTCTGCTACGGTGTGGTGCAGTCTTTCGAGTCGAGAGTCGTCGCGGCGCTGACGATGGTGGTGTCGCTGCTGGCGTGCATCGCGCACGGCGTGTTCATCTACATGTTCGAGAAAGAGCCGGCGACTGCCGAGGAGTGGACGCGCGGTCCGACCGCAGCGCTCCTGGGCTTCGAGAAACAGGAGGAAGTGGTCGACTACTTCGTGACAATCGGCGTCGATGCGCTCGTGTTTTGCGCGACGGCGTTCCACGTGTTCTACGTGCTGCGAAGACTGCAAGCCCAGAAGCAGCGAGCGTTTGACGTGTTCCAGTTTGGGGCTACCACGGCGCCGAACGGCGACGACACGACTCCAGCGGCGCACTATCGGAGAGCCAGGCTACTCAAGTGGTTCGAGGTGCTGTGTGGGATCCTGCTCTTCCTGACGGCGATGTCGATCCCGTCGTTCGCGACAGGCGTGTACTACGTGATCCTGCTCCTGCGACTGATCAACTGGACGTTCTTCACGAAGAAAGTGACGGTCGCGCAGCTGGTTTACTGCGACACAACCTCGACGTCGAAGGCGCTCTTTCTCGGCCCCGTGACAGCGAAGCTGTTGCTTGGACTCTCGGTGCTGATCATCAACGCTTGGTAAGCAGAACTCTTGCGGTTGAGTGCTATACGACGATGGAATTGGTTGGCGTAGCGCTGAGCTGACTCTGTCGCTGTGTGTTTTCTGTCGCAGGTACGTGTTCCAGATCACCGAAATCAAGAAGCACCAAGCCGTCGAGGACATCGGTAAGTACACGGGCTTCGTGGACTTCCGCGCGTCCCATGTGGAATGGTCGTACTTTCTCTTCGCCGGCTGCCAGTTCCTGCTCTTCATCTGCTGTGCAAAGTTGCACAATCTCCATGCTGCGCTATCAAAGGAGGTGGATGTCTTTCACCTGGATCCTGTCCAGATGTCGTCGCCCCGGGAGGCAGTCGAGCTGCTTGGAGCCGACGTGTCGGGCACCGTGTCCCTCTTGCAGCCTCCGAATCGCGCGGGTCGAGCGCCAAGTGTCGATATCGAGTACCTGCTGAGCAAACAGCCGTTCCTCGTCCGCGCGTTCCTGCAGGACGGCGGGCTGCTGCTCGCGAGCGCTGCTGCGATCGTCTGGTGTGTCTCGTACCCGTCGTACGGCTCGCTGCCGCTGATCGCGTGGGCGTTCATGTCGCTGGCGGTGTATGGACTCTCGTCGCCACCGCTGGTCATCTGGGTTCTGATCCTGTACGGCACATGCCTGTCGGTGGTCGAGTACTTCAGCAACCTCACGGGAGACTTTGTCGGAGATGGCTACACGAAGTACGGCTTGAAGGTGTTCGACTACCCGTTCCTGGATCTGACCGTGCACAACATCTGCCTGGTCTTCATCTACTACTCGATCCGGACGCGATGGCAGTACATCGACGTTCTCCGCGAGCTCCGCAAGCAAAGAGAGACCGTCCAGCTGAACGTGAACAGCACGGAGCTATCTGGAACGACGGAAGCTGCGAACGAGGAAGATCAAGCCGCCATCACTGACCTCCGAGTCCAGGCTGATCTCCGGAATGTACGCGATCTCTGGACGAATTGCTGCATCTTCATCGACAGGGTGGTGCTGACGCTGATGTTTTTGTGTGTGTAGCAAATGAAACTTGGATGGGGGAAAACTATCGAGCTCTGGATTCGCGACGCCAAGCAAGTCGTGTTCACGCACCTGGACGCTCTTGTGCTGCTAACGATCGTCGGTGAGTGGTGGACTTGTACTTTCCTGAATGGTCGAGTGTGGTTCGATGGATGGTTGTTCTGACACGCTCTCTGTGTGTCACTTGCAGTTGTCGCGATCAGCACCAGAGTCTCGTTTCTTCAGATCGGCTACCTCGTGCTGGCTGTCCTGCTGATGTTCTTCTTCGAGCACCGAAGACGGCTCTGGCGCGTCCTGCTCTTCTACGCCTTGGCAGCCTGCCTCGCCGTCTTCGTCCGCAACGTCGACTGCGAAGAAGACACCAAGCTCGATCTCATTGGGCTCCAGTGCTACAGCTCGACATCTGAGACGTGGGGGTCACTCTGGCCGACGCTCTTCAGCGCGCAGCTGCTGATCATTTTCCAGCTCGTGTTCCAGATGGTGATTTACGTTGCGAACAAGGAGACGATCGAAGAGCGGCTGCGGACAATGAATCAGTCGCGGCAGAACCCGATTTACTTCTTGTCGCGTCTGGCGGTGGAGATCGACAACGTCTTCCGCGCAGCTGGAGTGATCGTGTGCTACGTCGCCTTCCTGGTCGTCGCTGTCCAGTATGAGAGAGGTCCGTCCCGACTCAACACGAACGTCGTCGGCGGGATCCAGCTCATGCTGCTGTTCACGCTGCTGGGCAACCACCTCGGAGGGTTCACGTCTGCTCCAAGAACGTCTTTGCGCATGAAGATTCTGTGGTCGATCGCGCTGCTTTTCGAGATCGCGATTCTCGTGCTCCGATACATCTACCAGTTCAAGAAAGTGTCGACGTACTTGGAAGCTCACTTCTTCACGTCCGACTTCATGGCTGCGCGCGACTTCGGGGTTGAGAACCACTCGTCGAGCTCGGGATTCTCCGGGGTGTTCTTCTACTTGCTCCCGACGGTGATCGTGATGGCGCTGTGCTTCTGGCAGCTGGCGTCGCTCATGAAAGAGGTCCACCAGTACGACTTCTTCGCGGTTGGCAGAAGTCGCGAAGTGGACCGGATCCGCTTTGCGTTCGAGGCGCTGCAGCAAGTGCTCATCATGTTCAGCACGGCTGCGGTTGTTATCGTGACAATGTGGGTCGCGATCGACGAGATCAACTTTGTCGGGGAGCTGTACGTGGTGATCCTGATCGCCGGTCGGCCACTGACATCGTCCTGGAAGACCCTGTGGTTCCCGCTCTTCTGGGTCTCTGCGATCGCCATGGTGCTGAAGTACGTCATCCAGCTCGATGTGTTCAGCCCTGACCAGAAAGGCGTGGACACGATCTTCCACGCCGGAGACAACAGCGACTGGGTCGGGATGATTCGGCTGCCAGAGCGGTACGATCCGAGCGTCGGTGCCTCGCGCCTCTGGAGCCTGCTCTCCGGGCAGCTGCTCGTGATGCTCATGTGCAGTCTCCAGCGAGTCGCGCAGTACTTTGAGTCGAGCGTGTCGAAGCTGAAGCGAGAGAAGAGCAACAACATCGACGAGCTCGTCGCCCGCTTCGAAGAGAACTACGCGCAGCAGCTCGAGGAAGGCGGCGGTCCACGCCGTCGCACATCGTCTGTCGAAGCGTACGACGACGATGACGACAACGTCGACCGGACGAAGCAAGACGTGATCGAAGACAACGATGTTACCGGCACATTCATCTTCGAACGAGCTGCATCGACGAAGACTGCGCCGAGTCCTGGAGGGCGAGCAGCCACAGCGAGCCCGACGGCTAATGGCGCGAACGGAGCAGCGTCGAGTCCTGCGCGGCGACACGGTCGCTCGAAGCAAACCGAAGAGCTCGTCTATACGGGCTCCGAGTACCAGCTTGAAAGGGACTTCTTCTCGTGCTTCCGAGACTTCTGCATGGACTACGCCAGCAAAGCGTCCGTGAACGTCGTGATGCTCCTGTTCACGATCTCGTGCTTCGTTCGCCAAGACATCGTCGCGATTCTGTACATGCTGCTCGTGTACTCGATGATGTACGCCTTGGCGTCGAATGTGTGCGCGCGCTGGTGGCTGCTGGTGACGCTGCTGTCGGTTATCATCGTCGCCCAGTACTCGGTCATGCTCTGGTTCCCTCCGGTGCTGGACATCGAGATGCAAGACACCCCGCCATGGTCGTTTGTGCCGAAGTCACACCAGCAGTGGTACGTGCTGAGCGGGCAGCACAAGTGGGGCTTGATGACCGACTTCATCGCGCTGCTGAGTGTGTACATGCTCCCGGACTCGAACCGAATCGGCGACGTGGAGCGGACGACGGACAACACAAGCGAGAGCGGGGACGTCGGTTCCGGTCGAGGCGGAGGCGTCGGTCTGCGCACGCAGTCCTCGCGAGGTGAGAAAGGGACGATGATGACGGAAGTGAACGACTACATCCTCTTGACGCGCAAGCACCTGTGGTACTACATGGAGTACACGTTCCTGGTTGCGTGGCTTCCGCTGCTCCTCGTGCTGATCTTCCTCTTCGGAGCGCAGCAGGGTGGACTTGCCTCCGTGCCGTACCTCCTCGGAGCGATTGTGATGCTGTACCGCCTCGACGAAGCCCGGATGCCGTCGAACCCATGGATCCAGTATCTCCGGAAGTGGAATTGGGTGCACCTCTTTGTCATCGTGTTACTCCATGCGCCATACCTGAACTCGCAGCTCACGGACTGCCGACTTGGAGGAGATGGAGTCGCCGAGAGCACGAGCGACTGCTTCTCGATCGCCAATGTGCTGGGGATCTCGTCGACCGGCACTCCGTACGGGCTGATCGTCGTCTTTGTGCTGATCTCCATTCAGTGCGAGATCCTGCTGACTCCGACCTACCGAGATGTGTGCAAGCTGTTGCTGATGGAAAGAGATCAAGCGCCTGTGCGCCGCGAAGAGATCGTGCGCGACTTTTACCGCAAGCGGACGGCGCAGTGGTTTGCGCTGAAGAAGGAGAAGAGCGCGGGGATCCAGCGTCTGAAGATCATCGTGTCGAAGCTCGTGCACAAGGTTGAAGAGCTCATGGATATCGCGATGGGGCTGCACTACAACCTGCCGCCGATGGCACCGTCGAGACCCTCAGTCGTGGAGTGCACGCAAAACTCGGTGACGCTGACGTGGGATCCTCCGAGCAACACGATCCACAAGATTCGATACTACCGGATATCGCGGCAGATATACCCTTCGATGACGCTGCTCGGTGACTACGGCGACATCGTGGAGCTGAAGGGCGATTCGACTCACGCGACAATTCAAGGCTTGCGACCCGGCACGACGTACCAGTTCAAAGTGTGCGCTGTCTCTCGAATGGGCGAGGGTCCGTTCAGTATCGCCAGTGACACCGTGTCAACCTACTCGCTGAACTTTGACGGCACGACTGCAGGGTGGATGAAGTACCGTCGCGAGCACGTCCCGCTGCCGCGCTTCTCGTTCTTGATCTCGTGGATGCAGCCAAAGTTCCTCCACCGCTACATCGTGATGGACAAGCGGCACTTGGTGTACTACAAGGACGAGGAAGTGGCGCTGAAGCACCGCAGTCGAAAGCGCCGAAAGAAAGTGAAGACGACATTCATGTGGAAAGACGTGATCACTCTGCAGCTAAGCGACACGAAGATCCAGTTTGACGACTTGTCGCCGATGCTGTACTGCTTTGAGGTGATCGTTCGCCAAGAAGGATCCAAGCACGACGAGAAGTTCGTGTTCCAGGCGGATCTGGCGAAGGACTTCAACAAATTCCTGACCACGCTGGCGTTTTCGGTCCCACGCGACGCGATCAGCGACAGCATCGCTGCCTGCCTGAACGAGAAGAAGCTGCCGAACCCTCTCGATCCAGCTTTCCAGAACGCAGCCGAGGATACCGAGACTTTCGACGAAGCCGCGAGCGAGTGGAGCAGCGTCACCGGAGACGAGAGCGCGCTGGGAGATGCAGAAGACGCGGAGTTCGACCAGAGCTCGGCACGAGGGCTTCTCGCGTGGAGGATCCCGCTGTACCGACTCCTGTACCGACTTCAGAATGCAGCGTTCCAGCTGGAAACCGTCCAGTACGAGATGGAGGATCAGTACGAGCCGAGCATGGGAGAGCTGGTGCAAATCCTGACGAATGTGATTCGAAGCCACACTGCCGGCATTTGCTGCATCGCGATGATCATCTGCTTCGCCTCCCAGGTGCGTTGAGCACGCTGCTTCCCCTGCGATCGATCCCTTTTGGTCTTGACTAACGTTTCTGTCTGCTGCTTTCTTTTTTGTTTCCCATAGGCTGACTTCCTCAACATGGTCTTCGTTCTGGCGGCGTTTGGCTTTTTGATTTTGGAAAGTCCGCGTCCGTCGTCGCTGGGGTGGATCTACCTGCTCAAATATGTGCGTCTGCCTTTCTTGTCTGTCTTTGGCTCGTGATGCTGACACATACTCACGAGCAAACGTGTGTGTTGCAGAGCTACGCGGTGATCGTGATTCGGTACGCTTTCCAGCTGTCTATCGTCTGCCTCAACTTGACCGAAGGCGGGTACTACTACCCAAGTGTCCAGCCGTACTGCGCAGCAACCGACAATTCCGTCACGCTCATCGAAGTCAAGTCGATTCAGCCGATGGTTCTCTTCGGCTTGTACAAGTTCGACGGGAACACGATCGACAGCGTCAATTCGGTCTTTGAGGGACTTCAGTGGAACTTCTACGTCGTGCTTTGCATGATGTGGCATCGTCGCGAGCTGATCATTCAAGGTCTCTGGGTGGAAGAGAGCGCGCGCGGCGACGACCAGATGAGCTACGGGTCCGATGCGGTGCGCGCGCTGCGTGCGTCGCAGGCGTCCTCGCGCGATTCGATCGATGACGCGTTTCAGTATGATTTGACTGGACCACCAACGACCACTGGGGAGTATCGTCGCGGGGTCGCTCAAGCGCAGGCTCAGCCAAGCGGGCTTCCGGATTCAGCTCCCCTCGAAGCATCAAGACACACGCTGGGCAAATCGAGCAAGAGCTTCGGTGCGCAGAGCATGGGCAGCGTTGGAAACGTGAACGACCTTGCAGCGGAGCTGCTCGAGGAGATCCAGGCGCAGGAAGAAGAAGAAGAGCGGCAGAAGGCAGAAGCGGCGCTCGCTGCAGCCGCTGCGAGTGGTGATGATGGACTCGACGACGATGACAGTGATGGCGTCGGTACTCCACCAAACTCTCCGCCCGAGTCGAGCAGCTACGATTTCTCGAGCGGCACGAATTCTGGGAAAACCAAGACCGTGTCATTCCAGCCACAGATGATGAGCGACGCCATCGCGTCCGAGCAGGTGGAGATCGAAGACTCGGTCGACCTCGACTTTCCTCAGCGCAAGAAGCTCTCGTGGTGGCAGCGCAAGTTCCCGAGAGCGTGCGAGTACTTTGACTCCGTGGTGTGCGATCCGCCGCCGCAGTGGGACAAGGACATTCACATCGCGATCACGGGAGAAAAGCCTGGACGGGACTACTACACTGCATCGCTGTCGATCGTGCTCTTTTCGTCGGTGTACGCGGTGATCTTCTTCAAGGAGATCGGCGAGCCGACGGCGGGCAGCGCGGCCACCTCTACCGCAGACACGCGGCTGACGTCGAGCTCGATGATTTCCGCGTACCTCGTGCTGGTGGTGCTCCTGGAAGTGTGCTTCATCATTTGGGACCGCGTGGCGTACGTGTGCCGCTCGCTCAAGGCGAAGCTCGTGCTGCAGTACATGTACGCGCTGGTGCTTCACCTGTGCGTGTGGTGGCTGATCCCGCTGCACACGAACATCTACTTCCAGCAACGCCCGGCGCTCGTGTTCTTCTACCTGCTGCACTGCGTGTACCTGTGGCTCGGCGCGATGCAGATTAGGTACGGCTACCCGGCGTTCAAAGGCAGCAAGTACAACTACACGAAGGAGACGGTCTACACCAAGATCAACGAGAAGCTCTTCCCGCTGGTCATGATGGCGCCGTTCTTGTTCGAGATGCGCGCGCTGCTTGACTATGTGTGCACGAAGACGTCGCTGAGCTGGGCTCACTGGGTGCTGCTCGAAGACACCGCCGCGCACTTGTTCCACGTGAAAATGGAGATGCAGGGACGAGTGAGGAACGCAGAGGTTCTCCAGGGCAAGCAGCGTCAGCCGCTCTCCAAGAAGCTCACGTCCGCGGGCTTGATGCTGCTGGTATTGCTGCTCTGTTTGATCGGACCACTGGCGCTCTTCAGCTCGGCGAATCCAAGCACGACGCCGAACAAAGTGACGTTGACAGAGGTCGTGTTCGGCGTCACGGACTCACAGGGGACGCTGAGCACGCTCTACTCGAACAGCGACATCAACAGCCCGACGTACCAGATCAACAAGAACACGGACGGCGCGTCGGTGCAGCGCGTGGAGTTTGACACGTTCTCGCGCGACATCTGGACGAGCTCGCCGCCGCGCATCAACCAGCTCGTGGCGCAGTTGCAGTCGAGCGAGGCGCTGAACTGGACGATGCGGTTCACGTTCGAGCGACCGGGGCCGACCGACAACCAGGAAGTGAAGATCAACTACGGCGTGGCGATGACGGACGACCACCGCAACGACCTCATCCCGATGATCAAGCAGAGCGTGAACGACGCGGACGCCACGAAGGCGACGATCCCGGCGATCCAGGTGGACAACTTCTTCCCACCGATCATCCAGCTGACCGCGACCGACGGCGTGCTGCGCCGCTCGCTCTCGATGCTCTCGGTGAACGTCACGAAGCACGCGCTTGACGGCTCGAGCTGGTGGTCGCTACTGCCGTTCACGCGAGTGGACTCGACGAAAGAAGCCTACTGCGAGGCAAACCCGTTCTGCATCATTGTGGTCTCGGACAACATCGTCGAAGGGCTCACGTCGCTCGGCATCGGCTCGTACGGACTCACGGCGGTGTACGTGTTCGTGGTGGTGACGATCGGCAGCGCTGTCAAGGGCTTCTTCCGCGGCAAGTTCTACCAGGTGCAGTACGCGGAACTGCCGGACCCGGAGGACGTGATCGAGCTCATCGAGGGGATCTACATCGCGCGCGAGGAGAACTACGTGGGGCATCTGAAAGACGAGGTGCGCATCTTTGAGACGCTCATCCGCGTGCTGCGATCCCCCGAGACGCTCACCAAGGTCACGGGCACGAGCGTCATCCACATCCCGTCGGCGAAGGAGAAGATCGACTAAGTGGGATAGAGACATGGCGGAGCTAATCGAGTCAACAACGACAGCGAAAAGAGTTTGCTGCGATCGCTGCCGGACTTGTACATTGATCGAGCCCGCAGCGTTGCTTAGCGCCGCGTCACCCTTTAATTTTGATATTAAATAGACCTGATACAGTAAAAGCAGCAAGAGCAACACAAGACAGTCAGCCGCAATAGTGAGGCGCCGAAGCAGGACACACAGCCGAGCGAGCTGGGCAACGCACATCCTGGGAGCGTCGTGAGGTCCGCGTTCACGATCGCAGTGATGCCCAAGTTCGCGAGCGCGCCGCGGATGAGACCGCACGGGAAGACGAGGAAGAGCAGCGCCATCTCCTTCGTGTGCTGGTCGTTCGCCGACGAGAAGGACGAAAGCCACCGGAAGTTGAAGTCCTGCACCACGAACACGCCCTGTCCGAGTAGCAAAACAGCAGCAGCATGCGGGTGAGTGAGTGAGCGGTGGACAGTTCTCACTGCAACGCCATGGCATGCGCGCTCTCCCAAACGCACCCGGTGATTTGTCTGCAGCTTGTCGATCTGCTTCTTGAAGATCAGGATCCAGAAGTCCTTGCACACGAACTTGATCACGTCGAGCGGCTCCAGCATGCGTGGTCGGTCCTTCGCGGATCTGCTCACAAAAGTGCGATCGTTTGCGAGAGAGAAAAGCAGAAGTGCTCAGCAACCACAAGGGGGCAACATGGAGCAGCTCTAACACACACGCACGCGCGCACCTCTCGGCGAAGCGGTAGCCAACGTCGTAGCCCATGGCCTCGAGCTTGATCGTGAGCTCCTCCTTCTTGTTCTTCGCGAGCTCGATGTCGCCGCTCTCGACCGTCGCGAGCGGATTGCTCTCGCTGCCGCTCTCAAAGAGCGGATACCGCTGGATCTGCGCACAGGCACGCATCAGCACCAGCTGCGCACACGAGGCGGACAGCACACACACACACACACACACACACACACACACATGTACAGACGCACCATGGAGCGCACGAGCTCTCCGTAGAGCTGCTGGAAGCAGCACTCCGCAACCTCCTTCATCGCTCTCGCTCTCCTTTTTTCCTGCCAAAAATCTCTTTGTGGCTCTTTTTGCCAGGTTTTGGTGCATTGGGTCGAGAAAGTCCCAAACTGCATGCTATTTCCTGCCTCTTTTATCCTAAAATAGCCTAAAGTGGCCATGATTTGTCCTGTTTACCACTTTTTCTTCCCTGCTTGAAGCAAAGCACAACAGCCATTTCGAGAAGGACGCCAAGCAGGCGAGCGAGAGAGCAAGAGAGCGAGAGATGGCGGACGAGCCGCGTGTGGACGAGGACGAGTGGCGGCAGACGGCGGCGCAGGGTCCGCTCGTGTCGGACCCCATGTCCGTACTCTGCCTCAAGGCTGAGTACGCCGGCAACGCGAACGAGAACTTCATGGCGGGCATCGACTCGCTCAACAGACGCTACGACGCCATGCGGCGCGTGCGCGGCGACGGGAACTGCTTCTTCCGCGGCTTTATCTTCGCGCTCTGCGAGCAGATGCTCAGCAGCAGTGTAGGAGGAGTGACCAGCAGTGACAACGCAAGCACCGTGAAGCTGCGCGCGCGCATCGAGGAGAAGATCCGCGCGTCCAAGGCGGAGCTCGTCGCCGTCGGCTACAACGAGATCGCGATCGACGCGTTCTGGGAGACCTTCGTGGACTACCTCGCGGCCATGGAGACGCGCTCGCTGCCTGAGCTATATCCTTTCATCTCGTGTTGTGATGCTTGTTTGTATGCATTCGTGAGTGGTTTGCATGCGATGAAGAGTGAGAGCGTGATGCATGGCTCCTTAACCAGACATGTGGAGTGCACAGTGCAGGATTTCCAGACGGAAGGCGGCGAGTCCGAGTATCTGGTACGACGATCGGTGGTGTATTGCACGACTTCGTGACTATGTGTGCTCACTGTCGTTGTCTGCATTGCAGGTGTGGTATGCACGGCTGCTGACTGCGGGACACTTGAAAAAGCACGCAGACAAGTTCCAGCCGTTCATCGAGGGACTCTTCCCAGGACAGACAGTCGCGCAGTTCTGCGCAGCAGAGGTGCGCTGCTTCATCCTGTTGTGACTCTGTGTGCTTCCAGTGGCTGCGTGTGTGCTTATGCTTTGCACTGCCTGCGTGCCTGCAGGTCGAGCCGATGGGGAAAGAGTGCGACCAGCCGCAGATCGCCGCGCTCACCGAGGCGCTGGACATTGGCGTGAAGATCGAGTACCTCGACGGCAGTGCGAAGGAGCTGCAGACGTACATCTGCTCGCCGAGCGCCAGCTCTTCGTCTGCTGCCACCAACTCTACAACTACCGCTTCTGCTGCTGTTGGAAGCTCGCCATCGTCGTCGCCGCAGACTGGCGGAGCTGCGCCAGGAGGCATCAGCACGGAGGAGCCCGTGATGCTGCATCTGCTGTACCGGCCAGGGCACTACGACATCCTGTATCCGCGCCAGAAAGGGTCGGCGCCGTCGCCAACTGCCGCACAGGCGCAAGCGTAGCCAGCCACGCAGCCCACCCATTTTCGATCCATCAAGTCGTTCGGGAGTCATAGAGTTGTTTCTTTTCTTCTCCCCACATGACGCATCCTCACATTCCTCATCGCATTGTTTGTTTATCTCTCTTCCTAAGTGTGTCACGATGGACAATGTGCGTAACGTGTGGCGTAATGCGAGCAGCATGCTGTCGTTGCGTGTGAAGGACGACGGCGGCAGCGCTGCTCTTACTTGGTCTTGTTCGCAGCGGCGACGTCGTCCACGGCGACCGAGTGCGCGGCGCTCGTCAGCTGCGCGATGTTGATGAGGTTTTTGAGCACGCACGCTGGGAGGCACACGTAGTAGCAGAGCTGGCAGTGGGCAACGAGGCAATGAGCGCGTCACAGGTTAGTCACTTGCGCCAACGCATGGGCGACAAGCAAGCTCACACACATGCGACATAGCGATACACAAAGGACTCACATGCGCGAGCGGCACGTCCGCGACCGGGATGAGCACCTTCGGGAAGAAGTGCAGGACGTAGAGCAGGATATAGAACACCTCCGTGCCGACGCAGCAAAAGCCGAAGAACGCGTAGTTGCCGTAGTACACGCGCAGCAGCAGGTTGCGCTCCGCCGCGACGGTCTTGTGGTGGCCCTTGGACGAGTACATGTGGTACCAGTGGCTCGAGAAGTCCAGGATCAGCAGAAAGAGGAACACGAGCAGCAGGTCCGGGTACAGGTGCGACAAGATCACCAAGAGCCCCGCAGTCGAGCAGCTACACACGCGTACGCACAGCGAGAGAACGATTCGCAAAGGTACTCCAAGCGCATTAGCACACACCTCGCATAAACGCATCAGCACCACACTATCCAGCGATCACGCTACTAGTAGCAGCAGCGCTGCACGCAACATGCTGCAAGACGTACCGGTCAGTGACCATGTCGAGCACGGCGCCAAAGTTGGAGCATTGGTCGAACCAGCGTGCGAAGAAGCCGTCAAAGTAGTCGCACACGAAGCTGAGCGCGTAGCAGATGACGCTGCTGATCGGGTCTGTCTTCGCCACCGCGAGGCTGTAGGCCGTGAGCAGCACGCGCGCGTAGCCGATGAGGTTGGGCACGTAGAAGAAGACGTCGGTCGGCGTGCGCTGCGGCGGCTGCTGCGGCTTCGCCATCGTCGCTCGGATCGCTGCGTCGGACGAGGGGAAAATGGGCAGCTGGAGCTGGTCTGGAATGGCTCGTGAAGTAACCGACTGACGAGCTTCGAGCTCTGAAGTAGCAGTATGAAGTACCGTTTTCGCGGACGCGAGAGCCCCTTTTCTACTCCCCTTCGTCCCCATAAAAGGCGCGTTTCGTGAAAAAACAGAATTGCTAATCGGACGTTTACAAACTCGAGCGCCCGGTCTGTAAGTGCGGTACGACACACACTGACACACACGCGTTGCTACCTGGCTGCGAGCGTTTGACACTTGCAGCCAACTTCTCTTCGCACGCCTCTGGATAGCGTTCATCGTTGCCGAACGCAGTGCAGACTGGTCGCTCTATAAACTGAAGTGGCATTAGTGATCCGACAGCACAGAAACTGGATCCAGAGGCCGACATATGTGAGAGCTGCATAGTCAGTGGAAGCCACGTCTGTAATTGTTTAGAGCGCGTTACACGCCGAGATGTCGACTCGGGGAGGATGACCTCCCACGAAGCCTCCACGCAACCAAGACGACATCGCGAAGCAGACGCACGCCAACTCTGCCAGCCGAGACGAGAGCACGCACTGGTTGTTTGTCGCGATCGCGACGTGCGGCCAGAGCCCGGCGCGCTTCGGGAACCCGGTCATGCTTCTAATCGTTGGACGGCGCCGGGGTCGCGAACAGCGGCACGACATCGCGCTGGAACGCGAACACGAGCATCGTGAGCCGCTCATGAACGCTGCTGTGTGGCGCACGAGCGCGTGGTCCGTGAGCACGTGCACAGACGCTGCCTCGGTGGCTGCGAGGGCTGAGGTCTCTATGGGAAGTGCGCAGGCGGTCAGTCTGAGAGTCGATGGAGCTCTCGAGCTCTGAACGAGTCGAGGCAAATCAGGTTTCAGCATCCAGGAGCTCGGGACTCCTCAAATTAGGCAGCGCAGCACTCAATTTAGGCAATTTGCTTCCGGTTTCATCGAAAGGAGTCACACAACAGTGAAATCGTGGCTGCGGCTCACAAGCTCCCATCGCTCGGCTCTATTCCTCCGCGTCCTCAGCTCCGTCGTCTTCATGCAGGAGGCTGCGCTCCATCTCTGCCAGCTCTGTCTTCGCGAGCTGTCGACAACACGATCCCACCACATGCATTAGCAACGCAGTGCTATCAGCACGAGAGATGAATACGCAAATCTCACCTCATTCTGCTTGAGCATGTGCTGCAGCTGCAGCTTCCGGTGTTTCTCCATGTCCACGAAGAGCGCGTTCTTGACAAACAACGCGGCGAACACGAAGATCGGGAAGAGGCGGTGCCCCCACATCACGAACTCCCGCGGCGTCGTCGCCGTGAAGAGCGCGCCGAACGGCGGCTCATAGCGGATCAGCTTCACTGCGATCTCAAAGCAGAGCAGCTGTGCAGTGCACAGAAACAATAGATGGCAATGACAGTCGAGTTAGACATGCAGGTGCATGGGCTGCAATGCACCAAAAGGTATCGAGACGCACCACGACGAGACCAGTGAAGACCCACTTGCTCGCGTCTCGCGTCCGGGTCGGCGTCGTGAGCGCGAACCTGAGCACGCATCGGAAGCGAGCTGTTAGCCATACACAATTGTGTGCAAAAGCAGGGAGAGATCCAGGTGGATACGCACAGAATGCCGGCCCAGAGCACGTAGAAGAGTCCGACGTTGAGCTGCGTCTCGGCAAGCGACATCTTCGTCGCCGCTGGACCCCAGAAGTCGTACAGCACGCGCCGCGTTTCATCGTAGATATTCTGCAGTAGAGCACACAAAGCCCTCCAGTCAGCGCTTGCTCAGGCAGGCAGCATAGGCTCGACACTCCATGCATCGGCGTACGTCGTAGGCAGCGTCCACTTCTCGCCAGACGTGCACCGGCATGTCGCCCTTCTGGTACAAATTGCGCAGGAACGCGTACTTCTGCCCCCACGCGTAGCGACTCTCCGTGCGCTGCATCTGTTGTGGAGATAGCGAAGCGATAGGACGGCGTTAGATCGTGCTTGGCTACTCAGACGCAGCACAGTCGCCGCGACAACACACGCACATTGAGCAGCCGGTAGACACTCCACTCGCCATGCTTCCACTTGTACCACTGCGATCCATCACATTTTGACCACACACACACACACACACTGTCAGTATACGAGCGCAGCCGCGCAACACCGCTCCACGAACGTAGCGATGGTGCCACCACGTACGACAGGTACGCCGACCAGGAGCGCCGGCACGAGCAGCGAGACGAACAGCACTTGCGGGTACGTCGTGGCTTTCCCGCGGCGGAGCAGCAGCTGCGACGCAAGCGCGCAGACCGGCGCGACCACGAGCAGCGAGTACGCGGCGAAGTGCGAGTCCTCGAGCGCGTCCGGCACCAGCTGCGAGAGCCCGAGCACCTGCGCCGCCGCGCGCCACGGCGCCGCCTCGTCGTCCAGCGTCGCTGTCGCCATTTTGTCGTCAATCAAAACGTGACGTGTGTCAGCGCGAAGCGTCGAGCTGAATGCCCTAGTAGTCATTATCCGACAAATGAGCTACAGGGAAGCACATCCGCCTCAGGAGTGATGGTCCCGCGATCTCCATGTCATTTTCCGCCTCATAAAGCGAAAGGCTCAAAGCATCGGAGCAGCGTGGACTCGTCCAGCGTCTCTGTCTGTCTCTGTCTGTGCGCTCTATCAGCTGCACGGAAGCGCCCGAGTGTGCGCGTGTAACAGGAAGAGGCGGCAAGCATGAGCAGCAAGCAGAAGATGGTCGTGGAATGGTCTCCGCACGACACGTCGCTCTTCGCCGTCGGCGCCGACAACCTGCGCTTGTTCGAGACCACGACCACGTCCGCTTCGTCGTCGTCTGGGGCGGCAACAGCAGCAGCAGCCGCGGCGGAGCACGAGGGAACGATGACCACGCAGCGCAAGCGCTCGTTCCGCCTCGTGAAGATCAACGCGCAGATCACGCAGCTCAAGTGCATGGAGTGGTACCCATTCGAAGCCAAGCCGCTGCTGATCGCCGCCGGCATGGGCTCCGGCAAGGTCGTGCTGAGCGACTTCCAGGACGCGCGCGCGCGCGCCGTGCGCGAGTTCGTGCCGAAGTACAGTCGCCCGTGCAATGCCGTGGCGTGGAACAAAGCGCTGCCGAACCAGCTCGCGGCGGGCTTTGACAAAGTGCGCTCGGACTTCTGCACGCTCGTGTGGGATCTGAACACATCCAGCGGTGCGGCGTCGTCTACGATCTCGGGCAGCACCGGCGGCAACGCAGGCATGGACGCGATGATGAACGACGCGGACGCCATGGACGTGATCAGCGGCTCGATGATGATGAGCGGCGGCGGCGGGAACTCGTCGCGGAAGAACCCGATCTCGAGCAGCAACATCTCGAGCGGCAATGGCGGCGGCAGCGGCGTGCGGGGCTTTGCGCGTGAGAGCGAGAAGCCGGTCCACGAGCTCTCGAACTCGGAGGCGACGGTGGCGCTCTCGTGGGTGCCGTCGCAGCCCATGTGCCTGGCGACAGGCACGGGCTTCAAGTGGCTTCGCGTGTACGACCTGCGCACGAAGAGCTCTTCTGCGACCCCGCTGAGCGTCGTCGCGCACAACAAGGCGGTGCTCGGCGTCGTGTTTGATCACCACCGGCCGCACATGCTCGCGACGTACACGGACGGGCCGCAAGAAGCCGTGAAGGTGTGGGACATCCGGCGCTTGGACTCGTCGTCGGGTCCTGTCCTCTCGCTGCACCAGACGAGCAAGACGCTGGCGCAGGTGTCGTGGTGTCCGTCCAAGCCAGGCATCTTGGTCACGACGTCGTCGGAAGAGAAGTGGATCTCGCTCTGGGACGTGAACAAGCAGACCGAGAGCGACGGCTCGGCGATGATCAAGAAGCCGTTCCGCCGCCGCTACACCTCGGACCCGCTCACGTCGTTCTCGTGGCAACACGTCCCGACTGTGCCGCTGCCGCAGCGCTCGCGCGACACGAGCAGTGTCGCCAATGCGAACGCGCTCAAGAACATCACGGCAGCAGCGTTCCCGAACCGCCTGCTGACGGTGTCGCTGAACGGCGAGATCGAAGACATCTCGGTGCACGACTCGATGCCGATATCAGTGTCGTCGCACGGATCCATCGCGTTCAGCTGCGGCAAGCTGCTGTTTGGCGGATCGACGCACACACCGGGGCAAGGGACAGCGGCGGCAGCACGGCAGTCACTTGAAGCCGAGAGCGCTGGGAACGCGTTTGGCGGTGTCGACGACATCTCGAACGATATGTACAAGCTGGCGAAGCAGGGCTACTCGGTGGATCTGTCCAAGAGCGTGACGCTCTTCAGCGGTCCGTCGCCACGCCACCGCCAGCTGCGCAACTTGTGGACGTGGGTCGACCAGGTGGAGGTACTTCGGCGCATCCGAGCGAACCGCGTCTCGCACGCGCACGCGTTGGCAGCAGGCGGCGCGGTGACAGGTGCGAACCCTGTGAGCGCGATCGCTCCCGGTCCACTGCGCGGCTGGCCGTTCAGCGCGAACGTGCTGGTGGTCGTGGGCATCAAGAACCTGCTGTCCGTGTCCGGCGACTCGCCGACGGCGAGCAGTGTGGAGGCGTCGCTCAACTCTGCGTCTGCCGACGCGTCGCTCGCGAACATCACGTCTGTCGTGAAAACGGATCCGGTTCTGAGCTGCCAGGTGTACGAAGGACTGGGTAGGCGACTCGCGATTTTGGCGTGCAACTGGGATCCGGACAACGGCCAAGCGAGTCTTCGCGGCGCTGGTTCTTTGACGCAGTCGTCGCTCATGCTCGCTGATATCAGCAATGGGCTCGGCGGTCCAGGGAGACCGAACATTCCGCTGCACCGAAGCAACTCAGGAGCGTGGGCGTCGCAGAAGCAGTTTGAAGAGAGCAGCAGCGCGTTTGGGAATCGCTCGGAAGACGAGAGCGGTCGCCACGAGCTGCGCAACATCTTGACCAAGTGCGAGAGCGACGGAAACTACACACGCGCCGCCGCGCTCGCAGTCTTCCACGGCGACTTGAATGCTGCGGTGGCGCTGCTGCAGAAAGGAGCGATGTGGCTAAGCCAGGTGCAGAGCGGCAACTCCCAAAGCCCAGCGCCGCACTCTCCAGATGTGCTGCAGCTGGTCGCGATGGCTGTTGCCGGGTACTCTACCACTTCATCGATGAATGTCGGCGGGCATTCCCTGTGGGCGACAATGTGCCAGCAGCTGCTCAAGCGCGACGAGATCGTCTCGCAGAGCCAGCCTCGATACCTCCACGCTCTTCTCTCGTTCTTGTGCGTCGCCAGTTCGGCGTCGAGCATCAACCTGAACGTGACGCGACCGGCGCCGGCGCAACCGCGGCGAGCTGGGAACAACACCCGTCGATCGTGGGGGAGCGTCGACGGGCTTTCGGTGTTCACAGGTGGCCGAGCGTCGACCACGGGCGTGTACTCGGCGATCCTGAATGACTCAACGCTGCCATTGAGCGATCGAATCGCGTTCGCGTGCCGCTACCTTCCAGGCGACGATCTTCGAGCCTTCGTCACGCAGCACGAAGAAGACTGTGAGCAGTTCGGACGCCTGGAGGGACTGATCCTCACCGGACTGAACGCAACCGGGATCCGGATCTTGCAAACGTACTTGGACGCGACGGGCGATATCCAGACGCTGGCGCTGCTTGCGGCGCGCCTCCCATCGTCGTTCGTGAACCAGACCCAGCCGTTGGGGAACTGGATCATCATTTACCAAGACCTCCTGAACCAGTGGCAGCTGTTCCACGAGCGAGCGCGATTCGATGTCGGGCGATCGCGGCTAGACGATGTGCTGAATGGCTTCTCCAACTTCGCTCGCGACCCTGACGCGAAAGAGCTCCAGGCTGAGCTGTCGGCGCCGTCGTCGCTGTCTGTCCCGCCGCAGCTCTACGTGCGCTGCAATTTTTGCAATGCGTCGCTGTCGCTCTCGAATCTGTTGCGACAGGGCGGCTCGCACTCCTCGTGGCTGAATCGCGCGAAGCCGAAGCTCACGTGCTGTCCGTCGTGCCGAAAGCCGCTCCCTCAGTGCGCGCTCTGCCTGCTGCCGTTCGGGTCGCTGAACCCGTACTTTGAGCTGGCGCACCGGCGCTCGAAGCTCATGTCGGACGCTGTGAGCAGCGCTGTCGGGAGCGCGCTTGAAAACGGGATGGTGATCGAAGAGCCGGCTGCTGGCAGCAAAGCTGACAACGAGAACCTGGCGCAGCTCTCGAGCATTCCGTTCGTCGAGTGGTTCACGTGGTGCCAATCCTGCAAGCACGGCGGCCACGCCCACCACTTGGCAGACTGGTTCAAGACGCACACTGCTTGCCCGGTCACGGATTGCGACTGCAAGTGCCAGCACTTGGATCTCCCGATCATGCTGAACAAGCAGAGCGACCTGATCGCCCAGCAGCAGGAGGAGGCTGAGATCGCGGCTACTGCTGCTGCAGAGGCGGCGGCGGCGGCGGCGGCGCAGCGAACAGTCGGATCGAGCTCGGGGAACGCGAAGAAGCAGCACCACCACCACCACCACCTCGAGAGCGGCTCGTCGAAGCGTCCAGGCGTGAAGCACGGCTCGCTTGCAGGCACGCCACTCCAGCAGCCAACAGGACCGGGCTTGGCATCGGCTGCGTCGTTCCGGATGCTGCCTCCATCGCGCGCAACGCTCGGGTACCAGTCCAAGTTGTCGTCGTCAGTGTCGAGCAATATGAACATGATGTCGAGCAACAATCTTGGCGGTGGCGGCAGTATCAACAGCAACGGGAGCGTGGGCGGGAGCGACACCATGGGTATGCACATGTCCATGACGCTCGGCAACAGACTCGACCAGCTCGAGAAAGACAAGGGCGGATACAAGTTCATGTAGGTTCTGTTGGTAAGACACATGCGATCTGTTTTGTTCTCTCTCTCTCTCTCTCTCTCTCTCTCTCTCTCGCTCTTGTTGATCTCGTGATTGATTTCGTGATCGAGGAAGCGACAGGAGTCTTCTGAACGAAGGCGGCATTGGTGTGCGTGAGATAGATATTGTGCTTGTATTCGCTCCGTGCGTTTGACTGTGAGTGTTCAAATGCATGCAGGTGAACGCTTTCGCGTCGGCGAGTGCGAGTCTGTCTGGAGGGAGAGCGCGCGCATGCCTTCCTGCGCAGGACTAAAACGAGGTCATGGGTCGCTCATGCGTGCCCAGCATCGAGACTCTTCGGCAGTAGTCGTCGAAGATCTCCTGCTCCGACGTCCCGAGCCGCTTGATCGCTTTGTCTCGCTGCAGCTGCTCGCCCGTGAACCCGAAGACGAGCTCCACCTTGTTCCTGCCCATCTTCTTCGTGGCGATGCCCGTGTAGCGCCGTAGCTCCTCGCTGCGTTCAATGTCGACGTCGCAAATGCCGAGCTTCTTCATGCCTTTCTCTTTCTTGAGGATGTCGGTGTTCACGCCGAGGCGCTCGAGTGCGTGGTGGCTGATGCCGTTCGTCGACACGGTAGCACGACGAGCTCCAGCGACAAAGGTTTTCTCGCGGATCATGCGGGGCGACGACAGGACAGCCGCGCCATCTTCCGCGCTGATCGCTGTCACGAGAGAAGGTGTGGACAGGTGGAACTCGCCGAGACTCCCCTTCTTCTGGTACATCGCCATGGCGTTTCCTGGTGTCGACAGCAGCCGTGCCGAGCCCGGCGGTGGTGCGTCCTCCTGCATCGGAGTCGGCTCCCACTGCACTCTGGGCCTTTTCTTGTCGTCCGGGAACACGAGTGGGGGAAGCACGGTGCTCTCGGGGTTTGCCAACTCGAGCTCCTCGTCGGTCACAACAGATTGAGGCAGGTGCAGCTCGGAAGCGGACGTGGACGGCGAGGTCGAGCTTTGCTGTGACGGCGGTCGCGATGGCGATGTCGCCGGTGGGAGGAACGAGAAGGAGCTTGAGCGGGAGTCAGATGCGGGGCTGCTCGAGAGAGAGTCTATCTTCCCTGAGCGCACGCGGGTGGCGTCGTCTCGACCTGGGGTCTCCGTGATGCTGGGTTCGACGAAAGCACGTGGGGAGACAGGCGAGAAGAGGCGATCGCAAGTGTCGGCGGGTGGGTGTAAGCGTCGGCAGCAGCAGCAGCAGCAGCGACTCGTGTCGATCTCGGTCTCACGTGGCTTTGCTCGCTTGGTGGATATCCGCGATGCTGTCTGTCTGCAGTCGGCGCTGTCGGGTCGAGGAGAAGGGATTGGCGCGAGAGGAAGAAGGCGGGAGCAGGACCGTTTCGAAGGACGAGTGGGCGGCGATTGGCGACTGACTGACTTCTTTCCACGAGTCGCGCGTTGTGCGCTTCGGCAGTGAGCAGGCGCGCGCGGCGGAACGAGACACAGCCACAGGCTGTTTGTGAGGACGAAGAGGACAGACTGAGAATAGAAGGCAGCACACAAACGCGTGGTGGTGGGAAGAACAGACGTCGTCGCAAAGAGTTAGGTGCGCCACCTTCAATGAGGAGCGATAACGAGCCCAGCAGGCAGCCCAGCAGACGCCAAGCAAAGTCGGGTTGACTCCCGACCAGGACAGCAGGAGTTGGCCGACATTCGACTAATCGAGCTCGCTCTCGTCCGAGCCAGCACCAGACCAATAGCTCCAGACCGACAGGCTGCCACGAACAGAGTCCACCGAAGTCTCTGTCTCTCGCCTGCCTTGCACAGCTTTGCACAGCTCTGCCTGCGACACAGCGCTCTGCTCGGTCGTGCAGCCAGCCAAGTTGCCTCTGCTGCACTTCTTCTCCAGCCACACTCTCGTTCCCACCTCGCGTGTCAGATGTACGACCTTTCGAGCTGAGCGACGCACATGGCGTGCCACACTCGCATGTAGGACGCTCCAGCCGCGCATCACAGGTTTCTTCCCTTCCGTATCTTGAAGCGAAATCGCACTTTAACGAGCACATCCGCGACACACATTTCTTATTGGGTGCCAGCACCACATCGCACTTAAGCGCGCACTCCAGCGACACATTTTTCGTCCGCCGCCATCAGAACCCCCGTTGGTCTTGTTTTGCTTCAGCCAGAACGAAAGAAGCCTCGAGAGCCACAAGCGAGCACCCGACACACCAGCGACGATGGCCGCGACGCAGATGACGACGATGATGAAGCGCTCCGCTCCGCTGCTTGGCAGCTCCAGACGCGCGCTCGCGCTGCCGCTCGACGCCCGCGCGTTCAGCAGCTCGTCCGGTGGCGACGGCGGCGGCGACAGCCCGAAGAAGGAGCTCACGCCGTTCCAGAAGCTGCAGAAGTGGATGCAGCCGTTCGTCCACGGCTCGAAGGAGCTCTTCCTTGAGAACAAGCAGGCGTGGCAGATCCGCAGCCGCCTCAAGAGCGACACCAGCGCGCAGCTCACGCGCCAGGAGATGATGGTGCTGCGCCAGGCGCACCGCGACCTCGTCAAGTCGCTGCCGCTGCTCGCGTTCTTCGCGATCCCGCTCGTGGGCTACGCGGCGCCTCTCGTGGGCTACCAGTTCCCGAAGCAGCTGCTGCCGTGGCAGTTCTGGCGTCCGGACCAGAAGACTGCGTTCTTCCGCCAAGACGCCGAGGCGAAGGCCGCGTTCTACCCGGAGCTCGTGAAGCTGCTCATCCAGATCGACAACAAGGACAAGTGCATGAAGGAGCTGCTCGCGGGCGAGCACGGCCGCCTCAACCCTGCGCAGCTGCCCGAGGTGTCGCCGTTCTTCAGCAGCGATGGCCCGGCGCACCTTTCCAAGATCTCGCCGAGACACATCCAGGTGCTCACGCGGTCCGTGGCGCTCTTCCCAGCGTTCTCGGCGCTCACGCAGTTCGTCCCAAAGACGTTTCTGCTGACGTACCTGGAGAAGCACGCGGACGAGCTGCGCGTGGATGACATGATGCTGCTGAAGGAAGGCATCGACGCGCTGTCGCTGAGCGAGCTCGAGTTCGCGTGCAAGGAGCGCGGCATCGTCGGTGGCTACGGCGACATCGAGGCGCTGCGCTCGGCGCTGCGCGAGTGGCTCACGATGTATGACACGGATCACGCGAATGCGCCGCCGCTGCCGTCGTCGCTGCTGTTGCACGCGCCAGCGATGGTGCGCTTCTCGGACAAGAAGACGTTGGTGTGAACGTGGGAGCCCAGGTTGCTCGTGAAGGACTAGCCAATAGATCGTAAGCTTTGCTTATCAGAACATGTTATTACCTGCACCGCGGTTGTGTGCGTGTGACTTTGTACATTGAGGGAGAGCAGCATGAAGACGATCCACAGACGCTGCTGGGAGCTGGACGCTCGAGAGCCACTCATTCGCTCGCGGCGGCTTGGGCGTCAAAGTCCGCCACCGCCTGCTTGCCGAAAGTGTCGATGAACTCGTCGAGCTCGTCCGAGTGGCCGCCTTTCGCACGCCCGCGCGGCAGGTGGTCCGGACGGTATAGGTCGACGATCAGCACCACGCGCGTCTGCTCGTAGTGGTTGTTGAACGCGAAGTGCAGCTTGCTGTCGTCGAAGACGAGCACCTCGCGCTCGCCGTGGGCTGCTCGCTCGCCGCCGACGACCATGGAGCAGCAGGGCTTGCCGCCGTCAAACGTGGGCACGACGAGCCCCAGGTGGCACCGCAGGATGTGGTTCGACAGATCCGCCCAGCCGCGATGCGCCGTGAGCGTCGTGCCCGGCCCGAGCTTCGAGAAGAGCGCGGTGCGGATGCCCGGGATGCGCTTGAGGATCTCGACGGTGCGCGGACACATGGCGCACGTGGGCGGCACCCACGTCGTCTTCGACGCGTCGAACGCCGGGAACGTATAGCAGAAAGGGAACACGCGCCACTCGTTGTCGCCCTCGGCGTAGTGCTTCTCGGGCCAGAACGGCCACGTGGACGACTGGTGCACGGCTCTCATCTCCTCCAAGATCACCTCGTAGTTCTCGCGCAGCACCTCCAGCTGCGGGTACAGCTCCTTGTAGTCGTAGTAGTTGGGCAGATCGTCGTCGTAGATCGCTTCCTCGTCCTCGTCGCTGTCGTCGGCTTCGCCAGCAGCGAGGCTCGACGTGTCACTCCAGTCTTCATCGTCATCATCGTCATCATCGTCCTCGTCCTCGTCGTCATCTTGGTCGCGTGTCTTCTCGAAGCCCGTCAAAGCCAGATCGTCGCTGTTGCCAAAGTCCGCCTTCCGCAGACACACGAGGCGATAGCCCATCTGGTCGCGACGCAGCAGCTCGTAGAGACTCGAGCCTTCGACGAAGAAGAACGTCTTCATTTCGTCTTGGAACTCCTGCGGGAAGTGCGTGGCGATGAGCTCCTCCATCTTCGGCGAGCTCTCTTGAGAGCCCAGCGCCGCGTTGTACGCCGCGAGCGTCTCCTGCACGATCTCGAATGCAGCAGCAGCACCAGCAGTCGCCAGTGGAGCGAGGAACTCGTTGTACAGGCGGTCAATCGAAGTGTCTTGCGGGATGAAGTCCGCGATGAACAGGTAGCCGCCGGGCTTCAGCACTCGACGCAGCTCAGCGATCGCATTCGGCAGATGTTGGACCTCCTGGAGCGTCTGCACTGCGCACACCACGTCCATTGAGTGCGACGCGACGCCCTTGAGCTTCTCGCACGAGTAGTTCAGCAGCTTGAGCTCGCGCTTCCGGTCCGCATCCGGTACTTGCGCCACGAAGCGACTCCACGTCTCTCTCGCGCGCGCGATCGCCTGGCTCGAGATGTCCACGCCAGTGACGCTCGCATTTGGGAACAGCGCCTGCAATTCGCACAGTCCGCCACCAGCGCCGCAGCCCACATCGAGGATCTCGAGCTTCTGTCGCCGCTGCTGCTGCTGTTGGAGCTCTTGCGTCGACACGATCCCAATCAGCGCGCGATACAGCTGCAGCTGGCACGCGTCGTTGCTGTGCGCGGCGTGGAACTTGGACGCCAGCGCCGCTGTCGAGCTGTCGCTCTCCTTGGCGTCCGCGTGGAAGCCGACGTTGCAGCAGACCTTGTGGTGCGCCGCGAACACGGGGGAGTGGTAGAGTCCGTTGTAAAAGTCCTTGACGCTCGGCGGCGTCGCGGCGTCGCTCGGGGTCATCTCGCCGCCCGTGGTTGCTGCTGCTGCTGGCGTTCTGGTGTGCACCTGGAGAAGGGAGCGAGCTGTGAAGAGGATGCACGTAGTGAGGTCTGCACACACAGACGCACACACAGAGCGAGCGTGTCGTCGTCGTCGTCGTGCGCAGCGCGGAGCTCTTCGCCGAATGATCCCCCCACATTGTGAGCTTCAAGGCGCGTGCTCTGCGTCGCGACCCTCTCATTGCGCAACGCGGATGGTTCTATTGCTCGCTTTCGTATGAGCTCGGGACGGCAGCAGTTGCTGCATGAGAGCCCCATTTTTGCTCATGTCTTTGCGAATGACAGATCCGGGTGCGAACGGGGCGATACCCCAGCATTTGACAACATCGACAAGAATGGTGGCGGCGCATTTGCGAATCACCCGAGCGAAGCAGCAGGCGACGGACGCGACGACGAGCTCTCTGTTGCTGCGAGACTTCTCTCCATCCATCCAGAGCTCACAGAAGACACTCGCATCGCTTGCGTGTGACCACCAGCAACAAGCATGGCGGACCACGATGCGGGCTACGTGCACGCGATCTCGGGCATCGTGGACGAGCTCATCGCGGCGTACGAGAAGCAGCAGCCGGTGAACATGACGCGCCTCAAGAACGACGTCTCCAAGCGCTACAAGCTGCCGTCCATGCCCAAGGTGCGTCTGCAGTTCTCTATCGCAGACAGCAGGCAGCTACAGTAGCTCCACGCTCAAGCCTTGCACTCGTTTATCTCACGCGCTTCCTGTTTGTGTGTGCTTGTATGCCTGTGCAGCTCGTGGACATCATCTCGGCCGTGCCAGAGGACTACAAGGAGAAGCTGCTGCCGTTCCTCAAGGCCAAGCCCGTGCGCACAGCGTCCGGCATCGCTGTCGTGGTGCGTACAAACGTGTAGCGCGCGCATGCACCACATCCACCTGCTAACCGATGCTCTGTGTGCATTGCGCTTCCTGTGTGTAGGCTGTGATGTGCAAGCCGCACCGCTGCCCGCACATCGCGATGACGGGTAACATCTGCGTGTACTGCTTCCCTGCCAGCGACACCCGCGTGCTGACCGATGCCGGTTTCCTCTTTTTGGATGAGATTGAACTTCGCTTGGCTGGCGGGCAGCGCATCCTCTACGCCTGCTACGACACAGCCAGCGGAGCGCTGATGTACCGCGACGGCAGACTGGTGGAAGCAGATCCGCCTGCCGAGTTGATAACCATCGACTCAGACGGCGCTGGCGAATGTTGGGACGACTTGGTGGCGCCGTACGGACTCGCAGCGAACGAGGGAGAAGGCGACGACGGTGCGGCGAACAGCACTACCAGGCAGTCCCGACTGGGTCGCAACTGGCATGTTTCACTTCGTTGCACGCCGAACCACATCGTGTTCGCACAGCGCGGTACGGCTAAGTCATGGGAGAGCACACACAAGACCGTCAAGCCTGGCGAGCAGCGCAACAATCCAGTGGAGGCCGCGCCAGCAGGCCGCACTGCCGGCTCGATGCTACCCCGTTGCGATGCCTGCCGTTCATTGAGAAGCCAGCAGGGATCGAAGCAGTCGCAGTGTGAAGCGTGCGCAGGGCTGGAGAAGCTCAAGTGGGAGCGCTATCGACTGATCGCAGCGGCGAAGACAGGCCATGCTGTGGACGAGTCCACGCAGGCAGGTCGCCGGGTTGTGCGTGACGCACTGCAGCTGGACGAGCAGCAGTTCCGTGCTTTCCTCGAGCTGTTTGGCTTCTGGATTGGCGACGGCTCCATGCAATACCCAGATACGGTGTTGTTCGCACAGAAGAAGGAGTCTGACCGCGCATGGGTGTGTGCTCAACTGATGCTCTGTGGGTTGACCGACACGCAGTGGTCGAGTGGCGGCGTTCGCACCAACGGGCAGGAGCAGGTGCGGGTGAAGGATCGCCGCTGGTTCGCGTGGTTCGATGCCGAGTACGGCGTCAAGTACCGCCGCTCACGCTCCAACAGTTTGACGGACGAGCGTGTCGAGCGAACACCGCACACTCCGCGGACCCCTGCTGACATCACCACCACCACTGAGTCTGATGAACCAAACGACCCCATCACGTCAGTGAAGTGGTTCCCGGACTGGTTGGTGATGCAACTGCCGCCGGATGAGTTGCGACTGGTGCTGATGGGCCTCTGGCGTGCGGACGGCAGCTGGGCGACGCAGGACCAGGAGATCTACACGGCGGGCGTGCGCTTCCGCGATCAGCTCGTGCAGCTGCTGCTGAATGCCGGCTGCTCACCGCGTGCGCGCCTCAAGTACAAGGCCGGCACCATACGCGGCTACAAGTACTTCGATCAGACCGTCGACTGTACCACGTATCCAGTGAGCTTCATCGAGGAGCTGCGCAGCAAGGAAGGCTGGACCGACGACATGGTGAGCGGCTCCTACACACCCATCCAGGCCAGAGTCGACGGCTGGGCGGTCACATGGTCCGACTTTGCCCACTCTCAGGGCAGCAGCGTTTGCCTGCCTATCCTCGATCGCAGCCGCTGCTTCACCAAGACGGAGTACTCACCTAGCGACGGTCGTATCTGGTGCGTGGAAGTCGACCACCCGGACCACCTCATCATCGCACAGCGCGCAGAGCGACACAACGGCATCGTCACTCGTCAGAGCCGACCCATCATCATTGGCAACTGTCCGGGCGGGCCGGACTCGGACTTTGAGTACTCGACGCAGGCGTACACGGGCTACGAGCCCACGAGCATGCGGGCGATCCGCGCGCGGTACAACCCGTTTCTGCAGACGAAGAACCGTGTGGACCAGCTCAAGCGGCTGGGCCACTCGGTCGACAAGGTCGAGTTCATCGTGATGGGCGGCACGTTCCTGTCGCTCGACAAGGAATACCGCGACTTCTTCATCCGCAACCTGCACGACGCGCTCTCGGGCCACTCGTCGTCGAGTGTGGCGGAGGCTGTGCGGTACTCGGAGCAGAGCCTGACCAAGTGCACGGCGATCACGCTCGAGACGCGGCCGGACTACTGCCTCAAGCCGCACCTGAACGACATGCTCGCGTACGGCTGCACGCGCATCGAGATCGGCGTGCAGAGCATCTACGAGGACGTGGCACGCGACACGAACCGCGGACACACGGTCGCCGCGGTCTGCCACTCGTTCCAGCTGGCCAAGGACTGTGGCTACAAGATCGTGGCGCACATGATGCCGGATCTGCCCAACATGGGCATGGAGCGCGACCTCGAGGGCTTCAAGGAGTACTTCGAGAACCCTTCGTTCCGCACGGACGGGCTCAAGATCTATCCGACGCTCGTGATCCGCGGCACGGGGCTGTACGAGCTCTGGAAGACCGGGCGGTACAAGAACTACTCGCCCGATGACCTCGTGGACCTCATGGCGAAGCTGCTGGCCATGGTGCCGCCCTGGACGCGCGTCTACCGCATCCAGCGCGACATCCCCATGCCGCTCGTGACCTCGGGCGTGGAGCACGGCAACCTGCGCGAGCTCGCTCTCGCGCGCATGAAGGATCTCGGGCTCGTCTGCAACGACGTGCGCACGCGCGAAGTGGGCATCAAGAGCATCCACGATCAGACCGTGCCGGATCAGGTGGAGCTCGTGCGCCGCGACTACGTGGCGAACGGCGGCTGGGAGACCTTCCTGTCGTACGAGGATCCGCAGCAGAACATCCTCATCGGGCTGTTGCGACTGCGCAAGGCGAGCCCGGCGGCGTTCCGCAGCGAGATCCCCGCCGGCTGCTCGGTCGTGCGCGAGCTGCACGTGTACGGCTCGTCCGTGCCGATCCACTCGCGCGACCCGACCAAGTTCCAGCACCAGGGCTTCGGCACGCTGCTCATGGAGGAGGCCGAGCGCATCGCGCTGGAGGAGCACGAGTCCCACAAGATCGTCGTCATCGCCGGCGTCGGCACGCGGAACTACTACCGCAAGCTCGGGTACGAGCTCGACGGACCGTACATGTCCAAATATTTGTAACCGGATCGTGTGAGAGGAATGAATGGATGACATGGCATGATATGATGGGAGCGTGTGGGTGTATATTATCTGTACAAGTGAGTTTTCTCTGTCGTGGGCAGCGTGTGTGTGTGCGATACGACGTGCGCTCAGGGCTCTTGTGCGTGGAGCTGTGCTGCCGCCGCGCGCTCTGCCATCTCGAGGAGCTCCCACGGATCGACATCGAAGAGCTCCGCGCCAAAGTCAAAGTCCTCGTCGTCGTCTTCATCTTGATCGTCGACGGCAGCAGTGTTGGATGCGTCGCCATCAGAAACAGCGACTCCGCTGGGTTCAACTGCAGTTGCTGCAGTATCGCTGAGAGGCGCCTCTGTATCAGTAGCGCCGACATCCATGTCCATGTCTGCCTCGTCAACAGCCACCGAGTCGGCTGCTTCATCACCAGCGGCAGATGCCTCGTCGACATGCGGTTCTGGAACAACTGCGCCTTCATCGTCTGAGAGCTCAGACGTGTCGCGCAGGCTTTGGATGCCGTCAGTTCTAGACTCTTCGCGGACTTCTTCGTCTTCAAAAGCGGCTATTATACGAGACTCCGCATCCTCATCTGCAGAGGTGGATCCTGACGACTCTGCCACCACCACAGAGCTGCCCGCACCGTAGACATCTGCAACTTCCGTGAACGCGTCCACTCTGCTGCCGAGACTTGGAGCGAGTGCGTTGTCGGCTTCTTCAGAAGCACCTTGAGCAAGATCTTCAGTCTGATCCGCTGTGCTTCTGACACGCAAGTCGGCTTCCTCCACCTCGAAGCTGGTCGCTTGTCCGGCTTCACCACGCGCCCCAGGAACGCTCAAGCTCCCGTCTGCGGCGATCCCATCAGCGAGCTCCACATCACTGTCGTGAACGAACTCAGTAGGAGCTGCGGTGTTGGACGCAGTGCTGTCGTGTGGATCTGCTCGCGACGAGCTCACCATGGTGTCAGCACTCAACGCGAGCGGCTGATGCGCTTCAGCGTAGGATATATCGATCCCTTCTTGCTGAAGCGCAACCTCGACAATCGCAGACTCCGCGAGCGTTTCTTCTTCTCCCACCACGTCTCGTTGCTGTCGTTTCGAGTCGTCGCCGCTTTGCTTAGCGTCAGCGATACCATCGGCGTGATCGTTGTCCACCACCTTCGCCTCGGCGATCACTCTCGTTGCACGCGCCACCTTCTCGTCGTGAATGGTGCTCAGCAGCGACTTCGACGCTTGAGCAACCTTGGTCAAGGCGCTCGCCAAACTCTCCTTCTCGTCGCTCGAGCTGGCGTCTTCGGACGCCACCGGATCGCTCGGTGCGGGGAAGAATCGCTCGTGTACCTCGGTGAAGCGAGCAGACATCTCCTCACCTATGCCAGCGAGAGTCGACTGGATCGCTGGAGCGTACTCTTTCGACATCTCGATCACTGGCTCTGCGTACGTGGCGTAGTACTCTTGCGCTGGAGTATCAGCGAGGTAGTCGGCAACCGCTGCGCGTGAGAACGGAAGCATCTTCGCCAGGCTCACAAAGTCCGCGCCAGAGTGGCTCGAAAGAAAAGCGTCTTCCCTCTCCACCCACTCGCTGCAGAAGCACTCCACTGGATACGACTGCGCCGCGTACTCGCGAGCTCGCTCAAACTCGAACTCCTCGAGATCCAGGCTCAGCTTGAAACACCTCGCTGCGTTCGCGTCAGGATTAGCATGACTCGAGATGCGGCTGTCGCATTCTTTGGAGTCCAGGAGAACCAGCCCAGCGCCGCCAACTGCCACACTCGCCAGCGACACGAGTGCACATCGGGTGAGCAGAGTCGGGATCCATCTTCGCTTCTTCTTCGCGTGCAGACTGGACTGCGCCGCTGCCGTCTGGAGGGTTGCTGCCGCCTCCAGCACATGGAGGTTCTCTTCCAGACGCTTCACGCTCAGCGCTCCGTACTTGGCTTTGAGCAACCCGACAAGCTCGCGCTCTCTCCCTGCAAACTCCTTTGCGACCTGTGAGGCGTTCCGCAGCTTGTCGGGCTGGTGCTTCTTGTACATCTCTCTCAGCAAGCTCTCCAGCGTGACGGTTTGCTGTTCGGCAGCGACAGGCTTGGCGACCGCAGCCTTCTTGACCTCCACCGACTCAGAGCTCGCTACGATCTTCTCATCGTTCGTGTCTCCGATCATCCTGGAAAGCGGCGGAGGATGTCTGCTGCTGAGCTCGCCCTGGCGCCTGATCGGACTCGACTTGGTGCCGCCAAGCGCAAAGCTGAAGTCGCGAATAGGAGGCGGCGGCGCATCCATCTTCACATCAGCAACTCCTCCCACGGGGAAGAACGGCGTCGGTCTCTGCTGAGGAGACACTCGGTGAGGACTGGCGGGCGGAGATTGCTCAGAGCTCTGGCTGGTCGGCGCATCGGACACCACATGGTCGCATTCCGAGCCTCGAAGTGCAGACACTGGAAGCGGCTGCGCAGCACCGTCTTCTGACGCGTGCGCGGCGATCGTTTCCGTCTCGACCAACTCGTTGTCGTTCTCGGAGAAGCTCGGGAGTGGAGCAAAAGTGGGGACATGGGAACCAGATCCGTTCGGAACGCGTCTTCCTCTCGGCGACACTTTCTGCGTTGGCGCACCCCCACTCTTCAGCGCGCCATTGCTGGTATCGATAGCTGGCTTTTCGTGGATGCGCTGAGCTGGCATCGCGTGAGAATGCTGCACGGAGGCGGCCGACACTGGCTCTCGCGTTGCGTGAGCAGCGACAGGTGGCACAAACGGTGGATCCTGAGGCTGGCATGCCGCAAGATTGCGCGCACCGTCACAATCAGGCGTACCGACGGCTCGCATCGCCACCTGCAGACTCTCCTCGTAGCGCTGCTGGAGTCGAGCCGCCTTTTGCTTCCCGTAGCGCCGAGTGAGCTCAGCGAAGAGCTTGTCCTCGTGGCCGACGTACCGCTTTCCATACACTTCAGCCATGTGCACTTTCGTCTTGTCGAACTCGGAGAAGAAGTCGGACAGGAGCTGCTCCAGCGACACAGCAGTGGTCTCTGCTGGCAGAGATGGCTGCAGTAAACCAGATGTGACAGGGCGGGCACAGTCAGGCATCACACACACACACACACACACACGCACACATAGCTACAATTCTCCGACATATTCATGGAGCACATACCTTTTCAGCGTGATCAGCCTGGGGAGGTTGAGAGCGCTTCCGTGCTAGAGCTGAGTCGCCACCATCGCCATTTTCACTTGCGACTTCAAGAACTTGAGACTGCAGTGGATGGAGCACTGGCGGTGGCGACAGGTGTTTGCCTGGCGTCACATGGGAGTGGTCACTGACATCCTGCCCTGCATTCTGCAAGTGCAGACCGCTGAGATCTGGCGCAGATATTGCTGCGAGGGTGAAAACTGGAGGAGCCGCCGCGAACGGAGCTGTGCCAGCGTTCATCTCCATGGTTGCTTGTGCTGATGATGATGGAGGAGGAGGAGGAGTGACTGTCGACATGCTTGCGTCGCTGTCTTGTCCACGATTCTTCCTCTTCAGTGGCGACAAGATAGACTTCAACTCGTGGTCGTGGTTCATGCTGGCGGCGCTGGAGACGAATACTGGCGCCAGCTGAGGCGACGATGGCAGAAGATCCGCTTCGGACGGAGCGATCGTGAACATCGGTGGGTTCGTAGCCGTCGTCAGCGGTGAGTCCGACCCAGACGACCACGGTTCCCACAGCGGCGCCGACACTCTTGGAGACAAGATGAGCGCATGGCTCCGGACAGCAGGCGAGGCTTTATCTCCTCGTTGCGGAGTGCCGTCTCCCTGGACATGCGTGTCGTCATGCTCCTGGATCTCGGGGATCGAGCTCAGCTGCTGAGCCGAGTGGTGGTTTACATGTCCGTCCTCGCACCAGCTGGATGTGTCCTGGCTGACTCCAGAGACTAGAGTGTGCTGCTGCAACGCAGCGATCTGGGATTGGAGTTCGCGAATGAACGTCTCCTGCGCTTCGATGTGAGCTCGCGCTTGATCCCGCTCAAGCTCAACGGCGTGCACGAACTCTTGCAGTGACCGCACTGTTGCACGGGACTCCAGCAACTCTGTCGCCGCTTTCTGTCGCGTCTTCTCCAGCTCCGTTCGAAGACTCGCTGCCGACTGGTTCAGCTCGCGCACGTACTCGATCAAAGTGTTCACGCACATCCGACTCGGGAGCAGCTTGGAGACAATCAGATTGCTGCTACGCTGCTGCTGATGGGTTGGTGGCTCTTTCAGTGCGGAGAATTGCTGCTGCTGCTTGCCACCACTCGCGTGGAAGAGCGGCGGGCACGACATCGGCGCTGGAACGCCGCTGAGCGTCTTCTGCCCCTCTTCTTCATGCGATTTGCGTCGCATCGTCTCGCTGCCTCCATTCGCCTGTGTCATCAGCACAGAGAGCCCCATCCGCACTCGCTGCGACGCACTCAGTTTGCTCTCGTCGTCGTCACTGAACGTCTCGAACGCCGGGCTCCCAGACGGGGTCTTGGGCGGCTCGACGCTCGCCTTCAGACTCTGGACCGTTGCTGGTGAGTGAATCGCCGTCTGCTGTTCATCTGGCTTGTCCGCCGTGCTGTTCGTGCCGAGTGGTGCGCTGCTTGGAGGATCATTGTGAGCGTTGGCATCTGAGTGCAAGTGAGGCGCTCGCACAGGTGGCGGCTGCAGTAGCGGCGCCTCAGCAGCACCGACGACGCGGCTGGCGACAGCAGACGCAACAGGAGCCGAGCTCGCTCGGTGACCACTGACCCGAGAACTGGCGTCGTCACTTTGAGGAGCCGCTGCAGGGAAGCTCGCCGTCCCACTGTGGTCACCACCATCTGCGTCCCCGTCACCGCTCCAGTGGGTGTCGATCATCGGAGGCGGCATCTTCTTCTTCGGCTGCACACAACACCAGCAGCATCATCACGTGTTAGTCCAATACACTAAGCCCTGAACACGACAGCGCGATGTGTACCTCGTAGCGTCCTATCCGCGACGGCTGCTTCTCCAAACCGCTGCCATTCGCATGCAAGGACGTCGTGCCGGGTGTTGCGCGACCGCGGTAGTGGCTCACGTTCTTGATTCCGACAGATGGGATGCCCGAGCGCGACTGTTGCGACGACTGCTCTGCTCCTGGCGCGTGCTGCTCCGCGACTCTGCCGTGCGCGAGCTCGTGCAGCTCGAGCCGCGGCGGCGCCGCCAGCATCGCGCCGTTCGCGACCGCGATCTCGGGCGACGACGACGTCGACGCCGAAGAAGAGACGGACGCTGCGTCGGTCAGCGGTCGCTCCGCCTTGTCGCCGTCGCTGTCCTGCTCGTCTTGCGAGAGGAGACGCGAGCGGCGCCGCGTCGGCAGCGGCAGCTTCGAGTGGTGGAGGTGGCTGGCAGCGGCGACTGGCGCAGCGTGCTCGTGCGCAGCAGTGGCGCTGTTGCTCCTGCTCCTGCTGGTGGCCGCGGGCGGCGGCGGCAGCCTGCTCTCCATGGTCGCGCGCCTGTGCGCTCGCGCGTGTGCTGCTGTGGCGTCCGTTTCTCTGCGTGTGGAGAAGTGGAATAAGCATTCGGATTCGGCATTGCGCAACGAAGAGTGTGTGACGCGACCTCTCCGCTTAGGTGCGAGAAGCAGTTACATTCGTGCGTTGACTGACATGAGCAATAGTGACATTACACACGAATAAGTGGGAAATGCGGAGAATGCTGGCGATGAGACACTGCTAAAGCGAGGCTTCGAGCACCGTAACCGACCCTGCCACGCACTTCTGACGATGCTCAGAGGTTACACAGGATCCGAGGAGGAGCGAGCGCCTCCGATGGACGACTCCTCTTTACGGTGTCGATCCTCCTGCCCACGACAGATGCCAGATCTGCATTGCGAAGCAAGTGATGCAGGCTCGTCGAGTGCAGATGCCACTCAGTACTCGAGCAGGTTGTCTTCGATCTCAAGAGCGAGGAGCGACTGCGACCGACCGAAGCTTCGCTCACCTCCACTCTTCGCTTCTGCTTGCTCTTTGTAACTCACATCGTCACACCAGTGCCTCTGCTGAGCTGCAGCAAAGTCGGTCCACGCTTGAGCGCTGAAGCTGCTCAGCGATGTCGCACGGTCGCTGCTGCAGAGCCAATCAGCACGGAGCTCAGCACCTGCATGTTGCAGGAGCATCTGGATGCTCGCAGGTGGGAAGCTCAGCGTTCGTAGCAGCGTTCGCAGTCGAAGCACGAGGGACATCGCATCGTCTCCATCCGCGGCAGGTGCTTGGTACAGATTCTTCAGTCGCTTGTGCTCGTTCTCGAACCGAGGCAGGAACGCGTCGAGGATGCTGTGGATGTTCGACAGACACATTGCCATCAGCTCGCAGTCGACTCGGCTCTCAGACTCGCCAGCGTCATCGCGGCCGCCGCTTGCGTTCTTGGCCGTTCGGCCATTCGACTCGTACGAGCTCTGCAGATCTGACGAGGCTGCGATCGTGAACAGCAGCGACTCGTATTGCCTCAACTGCGCTCGCTCTAGCACCTCGCGCCGCTCTTCGTCCTCGCTGAGCAGCGCGTAGGCATCTCCACTGTCTTGCTGCTGCTGTCGATGCCGATCCGTATCCCACCGTTGCGTCAACGCGGCGACATGACAAGCGATGTCGACCAATCGCTGTCGCTGTTCTTGATCTGGACACTCGCCGACGATGCCCTCTTCTCCACACAGCAGCGCTGAGCCAACGAAGTGGTTGAAAAACACAAGATGAACTGCTCGGAAGAGAGGAGTCGAGGGCTCGAGCGAGCTCGAAGCCTCGGTGTGGAACAGCTTCGCACACGCGCGGCAGAGAATCACGATCTCCACTGGCAAATCCACGATCGCGTTGCTCATGCTCTCCAGCAGGACGCAGATAAGACGATCACTCGTGCGCTCGGCAGTCTCGACTGCTTCAACCCTCTCCGTTGTGCCATCGACAGGAGTGATTGTGAGGCGCTGGAGCCAGGATTTGCCAACGTATCGACAGAAGAACGCCAGCGCGCGACCTGCACAGCCCGATTCGCCACCAAGGTAGCCTTGGTGGAAGACACCCGAGTCACCTCGACGATCGCCCAGAACCTCTTGCTCGAACTCGATCACCATCAGCCGGAACACGAAGCGAGTTGCTTGCCGCTCGGTCTCCAGCACTGGAACCAAGCTGCGCAGACAGAACGTTAACAGATGCGCACGCTCCTCTATGTCTTCCACGGTTGACAACCCTCGCACGAGGCTGGTGGCGAACGCGAGATTCGGCTCCAGGATCATGTCCGCGACGTCCATGAGCAGCATCGAGTACTCAAAGTCGTTCTGCGCGACGTGGTGCACAAAGCGCGTCTGCTCGGCTTCAAACGCTCGCCGACGATCTTCGCGCGCGCGACTGCGGCAGCAGCAGCAGAAGCCCGATCTAAAGCACGGCGCGTTTGTGATGAGCACGCAGACAAGCGCACTGACGACGAGCGTCCATACGAACTCGAGCATCTGGTTCATCACCATGTGCACGAGCGCCTCGGTCATCTCCTTGAAGCTGCCAGTCGCCCGCGGCGGGTAGTCCACGTAGAATCTGCAGCTCGACTCGTTGCTCACGGGCTTGTAGTTGCCGTCCACGCGCTTGATCTTGACTGTGAACTGCGCGCGATGCGGCGCCAGCCAACCGGAGCCCCAATCCGTGAACGTCATCTGCGAGAGCGCGAGCTCCAGCGCTTTCTTCTTGCTCAGAAACACGACGTGGTGCGGCGTGTGGATCACGTGTTGGACGTAGAGCAGCAGCTTCTTGTCGTCCGCTTCGTTCGCGTCGCCCAGTTTCTTCTGCTCCGCTGTCCGGTTCTTGTCGAGACTGCGTGCGAGCAAGCAGGGACGCGTCAAGTTGCAGAACTTCATGATGGCGTCGTTGCTGATATCCGCGCCGAAGTCGAGCCTCGAGAACCCGTCTTTCGCCTTCACGGTCGTTTGGTAGAGCCCTTCGTAGAGCGCGTCCGGGTCCTCGAAGCGCACGGGCGTCGGTACTGATTCCCCCAGGGACTGGTTCGCGACGAAGCACGTAGGCGGCAGCAGGATCAGCTCATCGGGCTCGCTGACCACCTGCACCTGGATCACGCGAGGCTGGAGTGCGTCAAACGGCAGCACAGCAGCATTGCTGAGCGACTCGGTTACAGTCGATGACGCTCCGTGAGATGACTGATTCGCACCATTGAGCTCAAGGTGCGTCGACAAATTCTCGGGCTCGAACGCAAACCAGTCGAGACCGAAGCTCGTTGGCAGAGCGGCATTGCTCTCGTTCGTCTGCGGCAGCGTGTTGTAGTAGTCGCGCTCGGGGATGTACACCAGCCTCCCGTCCGCATCGTCCACGACTCGGTTCACGCCGTCGATCCTCTTCCCGACTCGGTATGCACCAATCGAGGCAGACATCTGATATGGAGGTGAACTGCTGCTTTCGACACTGTCATTGTTGACACCACTGCCACTTGTTTCGCGAAACTGGTAGAGCGTGCCGTGCTTCGGGAGGTCCGTGACGCGGAACCTCGTGCGCGCATCCAACAGTCCAACCAGCGGCTCGACCTCACCAAGCGCGATCGCGATCGACGAGTCTTCTTCGAGCTGCACGATCGCGAGGCAGTTCGCGTCGCTTTTGCTGGGCTGCCGACTCGTGCTGTTCAGCGCAAACTTGATCACCGCGACGTCAGAATACACACCAGTCTCACCGTCGTTCAGCTGATACCAGAGCTCGTCGACCACCGCTGTCGCACTCAAAGCTGCTGTGTCAGTGCTGGCAACATCCTCACCAGCACCTCGACGTGGCGCTTGCCCCCAGCCGCCATACACGTACACCAGACTGGTGGAAAACGTGCGATTCGCGATGTCGTCGAGCGCGATCCGGTACTTCTCCAGCTGGCTCTTGTCGAAGCCAAGTGGCAGCTGCAGCGACTCGTTCTGCGTCGCCAAAAGGCGATCGTACAGCCTCCCGTACCGCGGTAGTCGCGCGAGTTTGACAAACTGCTGCGGCGCTGGCGCTGGCAACAAAGCGTCGACAGGAGACTCGAACGCTTCGGTGATCGCATCCACGAAGCTCTTCTTCTTCGCCGTCGCTTCGGATTTGTTCGCAGGTGGAGATGGGCTTCCATCGCTGTCTGTACCCTTCAGCTCCAGCACAACAGGGACGCCAACGCCATCGACCGCCACTTGTTGCTCAGCTGACAGTGGACGCGGCGCGTCGTTCACTGCGCGCACGAAGATGCTGACTTTCGCGGTCGTTGTGACGTTGACTCTCCGCCCCGTTCGTGACTTGAAGATACCAAACTCAACCTCCGAGTACGCTCTTCGACGGCGCGACAGCGCGATCGGATTCGGCAGTGGCAGGTTCTCGTTGTTCTGATCCAAGTCGGGCTGGAAGTACACTTTCCGCTGAGACTCGAGTGGCAAGTCTCGAAAGTGCGCCATGTTCTCCGACGTGATCTCGGTCTTGTTCGGATACAGCAGCAGCTTCCCGAACTCCGGCAGAGCTCGAAGCTCCAGCTGGACGTCGTCAAACACCGAGTGGAGCTGCACGAGATCCACGAGCACAAGCTCGTCTTCCTGGATGCGCAGCTCTCGAGCCGGCGTCGGCATGGGTCGGAACGGTCCCAGGTGGGTCCAGTTGCCGTCGTCGAGCTCCTTTGGCGTAAACGGATGCCGGTAGATCGCAAAGTGGAACAGATCGAAGCTCGACGCGTTCGCGTCCGGGTACGCCTGCGGCTGCGAGCCGTTCGCCAGTTTCTGCTGGCGCTCACTCGCGTGGTGCAGCAGCATCTCTGCGAACGTCGTCTCGGGCTCGTCGACCACAGGCTGCACTTTCCGGAGCATGTCGATGACGTGGTCGACCATTTTCAAACCATTCTTTACGAGAAAGTCGCGCAGCTTGCCGCGCAGGTACGCGAGCGGCGTGTCTTCATTCACAGGCGGGAGCTCGACGCCAAAGAGCGTGATGGCGAGCGACTTGTCGCCCAGGATGCGCATCGCCTCAGGAATCTGCGGACCTTTGATGCTCATGAGCTTCTTCAGCAGCGCAGAGCGGAGCCGCTCAGTTGCGTTCAGCGCCATGTCTTCGCTGCTGAGCGGTCGGAACTTACGCGCCGGGGCTGCCTTGCGCCGCGCTTTTGGAGAGCTCGCGTTGCGCGGACTGTTGCCGATGAACAACCGCAGGTTGCCCGCGATGCTCTTGCGGCTCAGCCGCGTGTCGAACGGCGGGTTCTGCACCGCTGGCGCTCTGCAGTCCACCTTCTCGAGGGTCACCGGGTTTGTATACTGGAGGTGAAACTCGGTCAGCCAGAGGAACCTCGTGCTCGCCGGGTCGATCGTGATCGCGATGTACACGGGCGGGTTCGCGTTCGGGTCGTCTTTGTCGTCGCCAGCTGGTTCGGGGAAGCGGCACGTGGACGCCGCGTCCTTCATCATCGTGTTCTCGAAGGACGACACGAGCTTCTGCTCGTAGCACCTGCCGCTTTCGTCCGGTTCCTCCATCGGCAGGTAGTACACGAGCACGAGCATGCGGTCGCTGTCGATGTCCACGCGGAAGCCCGGATCCACGCACCCGTCGTACTCGTTCGCGATGCTGAAGAGCGTCATGTCGCTCTGGTGTCGCTGCTTGTGGCGCCGCAGCACGATCTCGAACGTGACACCGCCCGTTGCCTTGGTGATGTCGCCGCTCTCGGGCTTGCTCGCCGCTACGATCGGCGTGTAGAAGTCCTTCGCAGCGACGAACTCGGTCGACGAGAGCTGGACGCGCTTCGCATCGCCCGCTGGGTCACCTTCAAGACGCGTACCGAGCTGGAACGAGTGTGTGTCAACGTTGAGCGTCGAGACGAGCGCTGGGTCGAACTGCAGCGCGCCGAATGGACACTCGTCGCGCACGTGGTTCTCGTAGACGACTGGGGTTGACTGATCGCTCGCGTTGTGGGAAGGTGACAGACGCGTCGGCTTGTCGAACGTGTAGAGACACAGCGGCGCGAAGTGCTGGCGTGTCTCTAGAAACCGCGCGATCTGCTCCTGGCGCGCACGCTGAGCGGCGTCGGCGGCTTCTTGGGCTCTGGTGATGCTGCAGATCGCCAGGAAGACCGCCACGAGCACCAGTCGATGCGACGGCGAGCTGCGGTGGCGAGATGATGGGCGTGCTGCCATGCTGTCTGCTCAGACTGGCTGAAACACTGGCAGCCGCGACGGAGTGAGTGAATGGCGCGAGCCTGGCACTTCATTCAAGGTAGACGCGACGACACTTTCCCACCGACAGGTTTCTTATTCGGGAGTTCAGTATCGGCTCCATCTTGTCTCTCTGCTGGTAGTCTGCGAAGCCCGTGCCGATATCTTCACGCCAGCACGCGGTCGAGGGTGGAGAACAGCGCGGAAGAGTTGCGTCGGGGTCTCCTGCGTGCAGGATGTCTTGGCGCTCGGCAGGTTCGTCATCGCCTCGTGCAGCCTTCATCAGCCCGGTCATCTATTGGAACTCTTTGTCGCTGAAGTGGGAAAGCGAGGGCTGACCGTCGTCGTCCTGCTCACTTTGATCAAGAAGAGTTGGAGCCTCTCGTAAGACGTGGTTGTCGTCACGAAGGCGGACGAATGCAGGAGTCAACGAGCGATTGCGACTGTGAGAGTGGCTCCAGAAACAGCACTCGAGATCCTCTTCAAGTTCAGCCCACATCAGCTGGGTCTGGCGCTTTCAAATGGATATCGCAGTAGAACATGGATAATTGACACCAAACTCCTAATCTCATTTGCACAAGAAATTAGGGTCGCAGCTGACTGGTTTTGACTCGCATGGAGCCATTCACAACAAATAACCAGGAGCATCAATCAATCATGAGCGCGCAGCAGTCCGTGCTCACGAGCGCGCGCTTCGGCGACGACGACGAGATCCGCGAGCTGCTGGCAGCGGCGGCGACACCCGAGGAGCAGGACGCGCTCGTCAACTTCGTGCAAGACGACACGAAGAACACGCCGCTGCACATGGGTGAGCTCTCGAATCCCGACGCAAGCGGAGTGGAGCATGTTGCTGCTGGTGTCATACTGACTCGCTAAGTGTCTTGTGTGTGTCTTGTGTGTGTTCTATGCAGCCTGCGCGAACGGTCATGCGGAGTGCGTCAAGGTGCTGATCGCCCACGGCGCGCACCACTTGCCGAACGCGAACGGCAACTCCCCTTTGCGTAAGTGCTTCTCCTTGTGAACGAGTGAGTGGCTCGCAGCCAGCTGGACTGACACGAGCGGACCGGCGTTCCCTCATACTGCGACAGACTGGGCGGTGCAGAACCGCCACTTGGCGTGCGTGAAGCTGCTGCTCGAGGGTATCCAAGACATTGACGTGCTCGCGCAGAACGGCTTCGGTCGCGGCTCGGTCACCGAGGCTTTCCAGAGCGACGATCCAGAGATCCGTACGACTTTGTTTGTTTGTGTGCTTGAGTAGCACTCGCCATGCAGGATACGCTCGATCACTGCGACCCCAACTCACTGGATGCTTTGTATTGGTGCAGTGTCTGCGCTGCTGGAGCACACGTCGGCGACGGAAGAGCGTCTCGTGGCTGGATCGATGATGGACAACGCGAGTATCCGCGAAGAAGAGGAGGACGAGGACGGAGACGACAGCAACAGCTCGCCCAAGATCATCCAGGAGACGGTGCTGCAGTTTGGCTTCGACGAGTCGCTTCCCGTGCTCAAGGCGCGCGAGCTGGCGCTCGACTGGACCAAGGACGCGTTCGGGACGAGTGCGGACGAAGACATCACTGGCGTGTCGATCTGGTCGGCGTCGCTGATCCTCAGTCGCTGGATCGTCGACCACGCGGGCGAGTTCGACAGCAAGCAGGTGTGCGAACTCGGCTCGGGCTGTGGCGTCAGCGGCATCGCGTCGTTCCTGTACACCAAGGCGTCTCGCGTCGTGCTCTCGGATCTGTTCGACCACACGCTGCGCAACTTGGAGCACAACGTGGCGCTCAACAAGACGACGACGGCTGCTGTGAGCAAGGAGCCAGAGGGCGAGCACGCCGACGAGGCAGAGGAGAAGGCGTCTGGCTGCTCGCAGTGCAGCACTGCCCAGCGGTTCACTGCGGAGAACCCGGAGGGGAAGCTGATGAAGTGTGGCGGCTGCCGCGTGGCCGAGTACTGCTCGCGCGAGTGCCAGAAGAAAGCGTGGAAGAAACACAAGGTCGAATGCAAGGAGATCCGCGCGCAGAAGGAGCTCGAGGCGAGCCGCAGACGGTCGCTTGAGGTCGCGGCGATCGACTGGGCTCAGCCCGAGACGTGGCCCAAGAGCGAGGACGAGAGCGCCAAGTTCGACGTGCTCATTGGCTCGGACCTCGTGTACCACCAGGAGATCGTACCGGTTCTCGTGAACGTCGTTGACGGGCTCGTGAAGCAGGACGGCGGCAAGTTCATCCACGTGGCGTCGCAGGCGCGCCACTCGCTCGTCGAGTTCAAGGATGCGATGGAGGCGCGCGGCTTCTCGTGCGAAATCCAGGTCGTGCCGGACTCATACAAGGCGAATCCGCTGGTCAACGATGACGCCGCGATCGAGCTCTTCCACTTGCACTTCAACGAGATGAGCGATATTTACTGCACGTACATCTTTGAGCGTCGCCAGCAGTGAACGAGTGAACGAATGGGTGAGCGAACGAGGAAGTGAGCAGCTGCCGGCCATTAACGTAGATAGAAATGCATTCCAAGCCTTTGCCGTTGCTGCATCGTGTGCCTGCGCGTCCATCTAAACGAGTACGTCCGGTGCCGCGAGACTGCTGGCGTTCGGGTTGTGTGAGTCGTAGACGATCGTGGGCTCTGACTTTCTGTAGCCGCTGCCACCGTCGCTCGAGTGTGGAGCGCGAGCCGTGCTCGGCAGCAGCGACAGGAGCTTGAACGCGCACTTGCCAAACACGAGCTCCCAGTTCGCGTGGACGCTCCCGGTCGAGTACGGACTCACGACTTTGCCGCCGTTCCGGCGCCGATTGCGGCTCGAGCGGTTGATCTGGAACTCGACTGATGTCTGCAGCGAATGGACAGGAGAAAAGCACAAGTCATCAGGCATCGGGAATCGGTTCACGGACAATGGAGCCCTTCAGCGCCGCACTGCGAACCTGCGCTGTTCCAATGAGATACAAGTGCCAGCCGCCGAGGATGCAAACCGCGACGCCAGCGGACACAGCGACGCAGAACGCGAACTGCAGATACTTCACAGGAGGAACTCTCGAGCTTCGCAGCGCAGAGACGCTGAAGAGGTTGACGAGCTGTCGCAGAGCACAAGGAGAATGGTTGTCAGCGCTTCGAGTCTCTGACAATAGCGACTCCATTGAACGGAAGCTTGATCCACGCATACCTTGTCGAATTGAGCGGGCGAGAGCTCTCCGTACGCGGCTGGGAACGCCATGTACGCGGCGTAGCAGCAGCCCAGAGCGAGCCAGAACAGGAAGCTCACAAAGTACTGCTCATAGCCACAATGATGCATCAGCAACCGTCCACTCCGCCAACAAGAGGTGCGTCAAAGAGACATTGAATAGCGTACCCGGTAGTTGTCCCTGCCGACGCAGTTGTTCATCCACGGACAGTGGTGATCCATGTGGTCGATACACTTGTCGCACACGGCGCAGTGGTGCGCGCGTATGGGGCGAAAGATGCGGCACGTGCGGCAGTACGTCATGCTCACGCTGCGCGTGTGCTCCGGGTTCGCGAAGATCTGCAGCCGCGGCGTCGCCATGCTCGTCTGGGCAATGGTGACAAGCGGAGGAGGCTGTGGTTGGGTGCGGACTGGGGCTCTCGGCGCGCGACGCACGCGCGGCAGCAGCGAGTCGCCGTCGTCCTCTCGCGGTTCGTCCGCCTGCTCCTCCTCGTCTTCCTCGGCTTCGCTGTCGCTGGCATCGTACTCGTCGTAGATCACTTGCTGGCGCGTGACTTTACGCACAGTGCCCTTCAGCGCACACGACACATGCACACGAAGAGACAGAATGATAATGCAGTCAGTATAAGCGGCGTACTGCTTCGTGAGCGCATAAGTGAGCTGCGAACCGGGTCTGTCGCGATGCAGAGTGCGTAGTTGAAATAAATATTGAAGAGCAGCCACACGGTCGCGAACGTGTGCACCACGAGCTGATACAAACGCACACAGAGCCTCACGTTAGTCCCATGAGCCAGTTCGAGTGTGGCAGCAGCTCGCGACGGCGCGTTGCACGAACCTGCAGCGTCGTATCCGCCATGAGCGGGACGATCGCGTACGCGAACACACATCCGACAGCGAAGATCAGCGCTGCAGCAGCCGCACATACAGAGAGAGAGAGAGAGAGAGAGAGAGAGAGAGAGAGAGAGAGAGAGAGAGAG